>JASIRB010003754.1:0-137858 GCA_030323885.1 Branchipolynoe longqiensis
CACTGCTACACATAAGTACAGGAAGTAGCACTACACACTGCTACACATACATACAGGAAGTAGCACTACCCACTGCTCCACATACGTACATGAAGTAGCACTACACACTGCTACACATACGTACAGGAAGTAGCACTACACACTGCTACACATACATACAGGAAGTAGCACTACACACTGCTACACATACTTACAGGAAGTAGCACTGTACACTGCTACAAATACGTACAGGAAGTAGCACTACACACTGCTACACATATGTACAGGATGTAGCACTTAGCACTGCTACACATAAGTACAGGAAGTAGCACTACACACTGCTACACATACATACAGGAAGTAGCACTATACACTGCTACACATAAGTACAGGAAATAGCACTACACACTGCTGCACATACGTACAGGAAGTAGCACTACACACTGCTACACATACATACAGGAAGTAACACTACACACTTCTACACATACATACAGGAAGTAGCACTACACAGTGCTACACATAAGTACAGGATGTAGCACTACACACTGTTACACATACGTACAGGAAGAAACACTACACACTTCTACACATACGTACAGGAAGTAGCACAATAAACTGCTACACATACATACAGGAAGTAGCACTACACCCTGCTACACATACATACATGAAGTAGCACTACACAATGCTACACATACGTACAGGAAGTAGCACTACACACTGCTACACATACGTACAGGAAGTAGCACTAGATACTGCTACACATACATACAGGAAGTAGCACTACACACTGCTACACATACGTACAGGAAGTAGCACTATACACTGCTACACATACGTACAGGAAGTAGCACTATACACTGCTACACATACATACAGGAAGTAGCACTACACACTGCTACACATACATACATGAAGTAGCACTACACAATGCAACACATACGTACAGGAAGTAGCACTACACACTGTTACACATACGTACATGAAGTAGCACTACACACGTACAACAAGTAGCACTACACACTGGTACACATACGTACAGGGTGTAGCACTACACACTGCTACACATAAGTACAGGAAGTAGCACTACACACTGCTACACATACATACAGGAAGTAGCACAACACACTGCTACACATACGTGCAGGAAGTAGCACTACACACTGCTACACATACGTATAGGAAGTAGCACAACACACTGCTACACATAAGTACAGGAAGTAGCACTACACACTGCTACACATAAGTACAGGAAGTAGCACAACACACTGCTACACATAAGTACAGGAATTAGCACTACACACTGCTACACATACATACAGGATGTAGCACAACACAGTGCTACACATACATACAGGAAGTAGCACTATACACTGCTACACATACGTACAGGAAGTAGCACTACACACTGCTACACATACGTACAGGAAGTAGCACGACACACTGCTATACATACATACAGGAAGTAGCATAACACACTGCTACACATACATACAGGATGTAGCACTACACACTGCTACACATTCGTACAGGAAGTAGCACTACACACTGCTACACATAAGTACAGGAAGTAGCACTACACACTCCTGAACATACGTACAGGAAGTAGCACTACACACTGCTACACATACGTACAGGAAGTAGCACTACACACTGCTACACATAAGTACAGGAAGTAGCACTACACACTGCTACACATGAGTACAGGAAGTAGCACTACACACTGCTACACATAAGTACAGGAAGTAGCACTACACACTGCTACACATAAGTACAGGATGTAGCACTACACACTGCTACACATAAGTACAGGATGTAGCACTACACACTGCTACACATAAGTACAGGAAGTAGCACTATACACTGCTATACATACGTACAGGAAGTAGCACTACACACTGCTACATATACGTACAGGATGTAGCACTACACACTGCTACACATACGTACAGGAAGTAGCACTACACACTGCTACACATACATACAGGAAGTAGCACGACACCCTGCTACACATACATACAGGAAGTAGCACTACACACTGCTACACATAAGTACAGGATGTAGCACTACACACTGTTACACATACGTACAGGAAGAAACACTACACACTTCTATACATACGTACAGGAAGTAGCACAATAAACTGCTACACATACATACAGGAAGTAGCACTACACACTGCTACACATACATACATGAAGTAGCACTACACAATGCTACACATACGTACAGGAAGTAGCACTACACACTGCTACACATACGTACAGGAAGTAGCACTACATACTGCTACTCATACATACAGGAAGTAGCACTACACACTGCTACACATACGTACAGGAAGTAGCACTATACACTGCTACACATACGTACAGGAAGTAGCACTATACACTGCTACACATACATACAGGAAGTAGCACTACACACTGCTACACATACATACATGAAGTAGAACTACACAATGCAACACATACGTACAGGAAGTAGCACTACACACTGTTACACATACGTACACGAAGTAGCACTACACACGTACTACAAGTAGCACTACACACTGGTACACATACGTACAGGGTGTAGCACTACACACTGCTACACATAAGTACAGGAAGTAGCACTACACACTGCTACACATACATACAGGAAGTAGCACAACACACTGCTACACATACGTGCAGGAAGTAGCACTACACACTGCTACACATACGTATAGGAAGTAGCACAACACACTGCTACACATAAGTACAGGAAGTAGCACTACACACTGCTACACATAAGTACAGGAAGTAGCACAACACACTGCTACACATAAGTACAGGAATTAGCACTACACACTGCTACACATACATACAGGATGTAGCACAACACAGTGCTACACATACATACAGGAAGTAGCACTATACACTGCTACACATACGTACAGGAAGTAGCACTACACACTGCTACACATACATACAGGAAGTAGCACGACACACTGCTATACATACATACAGGAAGTAGCATAGCACACTGCTACACATACATACAGGATGTAGCACTACACACTGCTACACATTCGTACAGGAAGTAGCACTACACACTGCTACACATAAGTACAGGAAGTAGCACTACACACTCCTGAACATACGTACAGGAAGTAGCACTACACACTGCTACACATACGTACAGGAAGTAGCACTACACACTGCTACACATAAGTACAGGAAGTAGCACTACACACTGCTACACATAAGTACAGGAAGTAGCACTACACACTGCTACACATAAGTACAGGAAGTAGCACTACACACTGCTACACATACATACAGGAAGTAGCATGACACACTGCTACACATACGTACAGGACGTAGCACTACATACTGCTACACATACATACAGGAAGTAACACTACACACTGCTACACATACGTACAGGAAGTAGCACTATAAACTGCTACACATAAGTACAGGAAGTAGCACAACACACTGCTACACATAAGTACAGGAAGTAGCACTACACACTGCTACACATACGTACAGGAAGTAGCACTACACACTGCTACACATACGTACAGGAAGTAGCACTACACACTGCTACACATACATACAGGAGGTAGCACTATACACTGCTACACATACATACAGGAAGTAGCACTACACACTGCTACACATACATACAGGAAGTAGCACTACACACTGCTACACATAAGTACAGGAAGTAGCACTATACACTGCTACACATACGTACAGGAAGTAGCACTACACACTGCTACACATACATACAGGAAGTAGCACTACACACTGCTACACATACGTACAGGAAGTAGCACAACACACTGCTACACATACGTACAGGAAGTAGCACTACACACTGCTACACATACATACAGGAAGTAGTAATACACACTGCTACACATAAGTACAGGATGTAGCACTACACACTGCTACACATAAGTACAGGAAGTAGCACTACATACTGCTACACATACATACAGGAAGTAGCACTACACACTGTTTCACAAACGTACAGGAAGTAGCACTACACACTGCTACACATACGTACAGGATGTAGCACTACACACTGCTACACATACATACAGGAAGTAGCACTGTACACTGCTACACATACGTACAGGAAGTGGCACTGTACACTGCTACACATACATACAGGAAGTAGCACTACACACTGCTACACATACATACAGGAAGTAGCACAACACACTGCTACACATAAGTACAGGAAGTGGCACTATACATTGCTATACATACATACAAATTACAAGAAGTAGTAAGTTATTCAACATAAGGTAGTTAGTTGTTAGCACAACATTATTGGGTTTTAAATGGCAATGCCAGGTCTCAGCCGAAACTGACTGGGAATACGCGTATTGTGGAGGTGACTGTTCGGGGGGGGGGGGGGGGGGGGGGGGGGGAGTAACTGTGAAAGAGGCCCGAGTTGGAGCCACTCACGGACGGACGCTGTTCTTGGTGCAGACGGGGGCCTCATGCCGCCAGCGACTGCCGTGATTACCGGCACTGCCTGGCGGCCAGTGCCAGTGATCACGGAGCGGCGCGTCCTTGAGACCGTCCGACAGTGCCCGGTGTGCCCGGCCCAACCCAGAACGAGGCGGCACAAAGTGACTGAGTCTGCGCACCACTAACGGGGAGCAGCTCGCTGTAGGAGAACCAATCACGGACCTGTGACCTGGCACCACTAGGCAGAGCCTCCTGTTTGCAATGCAGCTTTTTTTTTGCAATAACAAAATAAGGGAAAAAAAGGCTCCCTTACATCTCCACCTCATTAGTTTTACGAAACCTGCCTGAGAATCTGCTGTGAAAACAGACACCGCCATTTTTACACGGGCCACACGCACCTCTACGTTTTAAGAGTGCTGAATTACGGGCAATGTGTCACTGTCCATACTTATGACTGTGGCTTTGCGGTGGTGGTCAGTGACTCGTTGGTTAGCTGGGGTGGTGGTTGGTGACTTGTTGGTTAGCTGCGGTGGTGGTCGGTGACTCGTTGGTTAGCTGGGGTGGTGGTCAGTGACTCGTTGGTAAGCTGCAGTGGTGGTCGGTGACTCATTGGTAAGCTGTGGTGGTGGTCACTGACTTGTTGGTAAGCTGCGGTGGTGGTTGGTGACTCATTGGTAAGTTGCGATGGTGGTTGGTGACTCATTGGTGAGCTGCAGTGGTGGTTGGTGACTCATTGGTAAGCTGCAGTGGTGGTCGGTGACTCGTTGGTAAGCTGTGGAGGTGGTCGGTGACTCGTTTGGTAAGTTGCAATGGTAGTCGGTAACTCATTGGTAAGCTGCATTGGTGGGAGGTGACTCATTGGTAAGCTGCGGTGGTGGTGTTTTTTCTGGGTGTTTTTTTTTGTGATGGGTGTATTTATGCTGCCCATAACGGTTAAGTCTAATGACTTGTTTTCGCCACTAGACAGTAATAGTCTTGTGACTCTCCTTCATTTATCACTTTCAGTTGTTGTGTAGCTAACTACTGCATGCATTCTTTCTCTGTTTGTAAGCATTCTCCCACATCCCCTAAACCTCTGTTAATTTCTTTGAATGGCTTCACCATGCTGTTTTAGTGGTCATTAGGTTTTGGTTTTAAGTTTAATGTTTACCTTGTTTGTAAAACATTGCTTGAATTATCAGTGTATTTTCTATTTATTTATTTATCTATCTTTCTTTTTCTTTTTTACTTCATTTTATTTGTTGTTGTCATTAGTCTAGCAGTGCATTTAGCTCTCTTTTGATTAATGTTTTATGTTTCTATTGTCCCTGTACTTCTTTCTTCTACTCCCAGTGTATTCCATTCCCTTGCCTTTATGTACTCGGTACTCCTCTCATATGATCTGTTTTTGGCTCTGTTTCTTATCAGTCTGGGGCCATCACTACCTCTTTTTGCCCTTTTTTTTTACCTGCATCCTCCCAGGCTTCCTTGTCTCCCTGAATGGTGCTATTTTGAGATGTGCTTTTCTCCTGTCATTTAGTGTGTTGACTCTTGCTTTTCTATGGAGATCATCAGTTGGGTGTCTATGTTCCACCTTCAGACATATCTTAAGTGCTCTATTTTGTAGTCTATCCAACATATTTTTGTTACCCCCCATATATATTAGATCACCATAGTCAAAGTATGGTAGTATCATACCTTTATAGATTTTAATAGCCATATTTGTAGTTATGTATTTTCTGGTATTCGCTAATATCCAGATTTTGTGGTTTGCCTTCTTGATAACTTCTTTTATGTTATCATTGTAGTTTAGTTTCCTATCAAGATTCATCCCTAGATATCTGTAGTTGGTCTGATAATCAAGAACTTTTCCTCCCAAAATGATTGGCTCCTCATTGCCATAGTTGATTTTC
This sequence comes from Branchipolynoe longqiensis, assembly GCA_030323885.1. NCBI lineage: Eukaryota > Metazoa > Annelida > Polychaeta > Phyllodocida > Polynoidae > Branchipolynoe > Branchipolynoe longqiensis. The sequence continues at coordinate 6,326 of JASIRB010003754.1, forward strand.
CCACTGCCAAACACTAGGACCTTTGACTTCTTGTGGTTTATGGAAATCTTGTTGGAGTTACACCAATTATCTAAAGCTACTAGTTTCTCATTTAGCTTATCTCTGTTCTCTTTTCTGCTATTGCTTGTTGTGTATATCATGGTGTCATCAGCATATAGTTGGAATTTGATTCCCTCTAAGGACTTCTCCAGATCATTGATGTAAATGATGAAGAGGAGTGGGCCTAATACTGAACCTTGAGGGACTCCACAGGTTACCTGTATACTTTCTGATGTTTTGCCATTTACTTTTGTTCTCTGACTTCTCTCACTGATGTAATTCCTTATCCAGTCTAGTGTTCTTCCTCTTATTCCTACTCTTTCTAGCTTTTTTATCAGTATGTCATGATTCACTGTATCGAATGCCTTGCTAAAATCTATGAATGTGGCAGTTGTCTGTTCACCTTCATTCATACCTCTCAGTATGTCATTTGTTAGATTGGATATAGTTTTTGTTGTGGAGAATCCCTTTCTGAACCCTCCCTGTTTGTCATTTAGTATTTTCTCACTATCTAGATGTTTCATGATGTGCTTGTACATTAATTTCTCTATCAGCTTGCCTGGCAGAGGTAGGAGTGATATGGGGCGGTAGTTTCCCATGTCCCCTTTGTCTCCACCCTTGTGTAGTGGTACCAAGCCGTGGGGAAAATACCCATCTCAAATGAATTATTGATTAAGTCACATATAACATTTTGTAAAATATTTGGGAATGTTGGGGTGGTTTTTATTTAGTGCTCTGAAGACAAGGCCCTGCCGGGTACAGGCTAGGTCACCTGACTGGTACCTGGTTGCATTGGTACTCTGCAGGCAAGGGCCTGCCAGGTACAGGCTGGGTCACCTGACTGGTACCTGGTTGCATTGGTACTCTGTGGTCAAGGGCCTGGTGGGTACAGGCTAGGGTCACCTGACTGGTACCTGGTTGCATTGGTACTCTGCAGCCAAGGGCCTGCCGGGTACAGGCTGGGGTCTCCTGACTGACATGTTATCCCATCCATGCCTCCTTGTCCTGTGTGCCATGGCCGCAATGATTGCCAAATGAAATATTGGATTGACAGCAGTTCATGTGAATATTGGGAATGTTAAAAAAAAAAGAAAAAAAAAGCCATCTCACATACTGCAGCATAAACAATTGACATGGTCATGACTGTTCCATGAAGTTTTGCCTAAAACAAAACAAAAAACACATGTAAAAAAAAACCACAACCAACGTGTTCTTCTATTGATACTGACATAACATATTGATATAACAACTATGTGACTACTATCTTTCAGCCCTATCGAAGGTGTCCATTGATATCCATTCCAGTGAAATAGAATGTATTAAAAAAAAACAGAAATATAAAAGATGTGTGACATAGGCCTACATGCATTGTGTTCATGGTGTCTAACAGATTGAGAATCTTTAGCAATTGTTGACTTTCATGCATTGTGCCTGTGCTGCTTCACACAAAGGTAGGTTCCCATATAAATTGTGGTTATAGTAGCTTGCATGGTAAATGTATTGGGAAATGGCTATATAAAGTAAATTTAATTAAATTAAAAGAAATCAATAAAACTTGATTCTGGCATGCAATGCAGGGAATCCCATCTTATTCACTGCTTAAGTGTTGGTTATCATTCATGGTGAATGTAATGGAGAATAGCTACATGAAGTAAATTTTAAGTGATTTAGAAAAAGATTATATATTTAAATAAATAAAATCATGTAACAATTAAAAATTTGATTTCTATCATAGGCCTACAATGTGGGCACCATCATTCTGTTCAGTGCTTGGTTGTGTCTGGAGTCTTTTCAGTACTACAGCGATGTTGATAACTGGTGCACAGGCAGGCGCAGACTGACACTGGGAACTTACAAGGTAACTTACATGCTGCCAGTCTGGTGAAGAGCTCTCAGTAAGGTGACTATCTAATGCTGTCTAATGAGAGTTGTTCCATTAATAACAGGGTGCGCTAATCACATGTTCATGGTGGAAGTTGTGAGTGGCAATTCATTCTTTCAATAACAGGGTCCCCTAAAAGTCACAGATTGTGTGGTTGAGATTGTTATTAATTTTTAATATAAAAAAAAATTAAAGAGAGAATTGATTTGATATTTGCTATACTCTTTACATTACAACAGTTAAACATGGTGAGTACTAGACAGAAACAGACAGATATGCAAAAGTTGTTTAATGACTGGGTGACAGCAGGTATACAGTCAGGAGCTGTTAATGCACAGGATATGATGGAGCAATTATGGCCACTATATGCATTACAGTAAGTACAGTCAAAGTACACAGAGATGAGTATAGCTATTGGAAAAGATGTGGAGGACAGGAGACTGGATAGAAGCTTTAGGGAGAGAGAAAAGGCAGAGAAGAAGGCATATAGATCACTGCATGTCTATGGAAAAAGGATTGAGATGATAGATGGCCAAGATAAGAGTACACTTAGGAAATGGTTGGAACAGATTAGTCCAGCAAAGGCAGGTTCTAAAGCTATAGATGGAGATGTGATTTAGTTGGCAGTATCTAGCTCTACAGGATGCTTGCAACAGACTTTATTGGGAATTTTAAGGAAGGATCAGATCCTGGATGGGAAACAGTAAGAGCAAAGGTGTCAAAGCTGCTCCTCACCCAAGACGAGAGTTTATTTTTACAAAAAGAGTTGCGAAAAATGAAGCAGCTGGAAGGTGAGTCGGAGGCTGCATATTGCCAGAGGTACAAAGATGCACTTTACAAAGCATACAGTGCTGAGGAGATGGTACATGTCAATAAGAAAGAGTTAATCTCACAATTCACAGACTCATTGTCATCAATCATTATTAGATTTTTTATTGAAATGCAGAGTGCACAGACACTGGAGAAGGCTATGGAACTAGCCTGTAGGACAGACCAAGCTACAGAAAAGGTAGCCAATACTGATGGTATAGTTCCAGTTAGTGCAGTTAGGGTAGTAGATAAGAAAGGGACAAGAAAAGAAGACAGTGTTGATATGCAATTACAGATGATGAAAACTATGCAAGGGGAAATGAAGCGATTAAGTAAGGAAATAGCTGACATGGGAAAATTAACATTGTCTGATAAACAGCATGGCCAGGGAATGGTGCAGGCAGTGCAGGGTCCAGAGTATGATAGTTTAACCGTTCGGCTATTCTGCCCCCGCTTAAGGTGAGCCTAACGTGTTAATTTTATGTAATATTATGTAATATTTTCCATGTGAATTTCCTGGGCCTACCGCGGGCTGCTGCGGCTCCTCCTCCCGTCTGCAGTTAGTCCGTCGCCGTCGGTGTCCTCCCCATGCTAAAGGCGGATAGCCAGAGCTTCGTCTACATATGCAATTTGCCATCGAGCGCATTTATCGTCCTAAAGTATCTCTAGATCTATAAATTAGGTTATTTCTGCTAACTGGCTGTCCCCTTTGCGTTTTGGGGTATTATTTATGTTACTGAATTATTCCAGAAGTGCGCGTCCAGCTAGAGATGCCGCCGCTGTCACGGATAATCCGTTCTAAGTTAATGTCGTTAATTTCCGCCCTAAAGTAACACTACGTTAATTCTGTTAGGGTTTTGTCATTATATTCCCGCAGATGGGTTAAGTAACTGTATAAGGCTTGCTTAGGGTTAAGGCCCTTAATTAGATATAAAGCAATCAAATATCAGGTTTTCCATAGCGGTTAATCTACAGTAATACTGGAGGATAGTAAAGAATGCAAGGAACGTCCCAATCCACCTTCACAAGAGCTCACGACTTTATTCTTACCATAACTAACAAGGATACCAGCGAAATATGCATATTAAAGAAGCAAATAACTCCCTTTCCCTCCCGTATGGTTTGATTACATTAGTTTTAGAATTTAGATAGTAAAAAGCCCAAATATCGGCTGAAATGACAGAGCGTGCAAAAACACGTCTGCCGGGTCAGGCCCCGAACGCCCGACCCCCCGCCGTTGCTTAGCTAGTCGCCAAGCAACGCTTTACCCCCCGCGAACCCTCGCGTGCACATGCGGAAGCAATTTGCGCGCCCGTTGAATGAGTGCGCAAATTGCTCAAGGCGAGTAGGCACGCCCACTTCACTGCTCCGCCAGACGAACAACAGGAACTGTCGTTCGTCTGAAAAATAGCCAAGTGGGTGGGACTACAACGGCTCGCGGGAGAAGCACCTGAAAATAGTAAAGACATCATAGTTTCCCTGCACGTCCAGCGAAAGCAAATCGCTGACCACGCTGGGCGCAAAATTTACCTCTCGTGTATTTTATTTTATTTTATTTTATTTTTTTTAATTACCTATAATCAGTGCATCAGATGACGCACAGATATTTAGCCATAAATGCGCGAGAACGCAAAAAAACTTCCCAAAGTTTTGGAAACTCGTGGTGTGGTTCGAAAAGTTAAATTAGCTCTTAGTACACGCAATAGTGTACCCATAGATATGCCTGGGCGCAAATTGCTCTCCAGGATTTTCTCACCGGATTTTTAGAAAATTTAAATACCAAGTTGCTAATGACCCGTGCGGCGAAGCACACACAACACATTACATAGTGTCGCGCCAGAGCGCAAGTTACTCCCCGTAAGGTTAGAATATGATACTCAACTTGTGATGTATCGGTTGACAAGTAAAAAAACACGCCAGAGCGCAAATTTGTGCCTATCACAAATTTATATGGTATTAATCGGTCCAAAAGGAAGAGGACATTACTGGCGACCGGTGGGCCCCGTATATATAAAAAATACTCCCGACCAGATCTTACTATTTGGGCACCGCACACTTGGATTGCACTCCCGACCGTAAAGTCACTTGTGGGCACCGTAAGCTGTGGTGCTCCCGATGGGAAAACCCATGTGGGTCCCGCATAATTATACACTCCCGGTGCATTTTCCCAATTGGGGCACCGCACCACGCTTACTCCCGACCAGGTAATGGTATATCCATAAGGCGTCCCATGGACGAATAATACCGTGGTATCTTTACTTCCAAGCCAAAACGGCAGATAGACAACTAAGGCGTGGTCTCAGGGGGATTGACTCCTTACAGGATATCCCTATCATCATGAACCGCCATAACTGCCATATATATATTTTTCATTATTTAGAAATTGAAATGCGTAGTGTTAAAATGTGTGTTTTTTTTTTTCCCTACTATATATTTTTAATTTCTGAATAATATAACAGATTTGAATAAATACGTACATCGGTGGGTTATGCCAGCTATCGATGTTTCAGCTATGGCATAGACCCAAATAAACATAGAATAAAATAAATCTCCTAATAAAGGCATATAGGAGGTGAGCCGTGAGCCCGCTTTAAACTAACAACGTGGTGCTGTAGTCGGCCGCTCGGGGCCGACGCTTCCGCGCATAACATCTGATATGTCGGCGGTGTCTGGATTTAGCTAATACAAAAACTGCCCTGGCCTGGAACACCGCCGACCTACCTGGATCAAGCCCCCCAAAATACTCCTGGGCGGACTTCCCGAGGGGCGTGTACTTGGGATGGTTGCTGCTGGCCGGAAATTTCTTCTTCTGTTTACTCGTACCGCAAATACTAACATTAAAATTAACTGTAACGTGGAATATCCACAGCCGATAATCCAAAGATGGAATATCGCTTATGTATATTCAATCTGGGAGGGAGATATATTCAGTATAAAACGAAATATATTTGACAAAAAGGGGATGATTAACCCGAGTCGCTAGGACTATACATCCATTACTTTTGAATACATTTTTTTGTTGTTGTTGTTCATGTTGCACAGAATTGCGCTCAAAACGCTTCCTGGCAGAATTTGAATACATTCAGAATTGCGCACTTGACTCGCGCCGAGTAGCTTCCAGAGTAATAGGGATACAATGATTGAATTTTTGAGCGCCACTGTGCATTTTACTTGCGCCAAGCAGCTTTTAGAGGAATATAGTTATAATGTTTAAACTACTGAGCGCCACTGCGCATTTTACTCATGTACTACCCTTGACCAAACTGTGGGCTAGAAAAAAATGGGGGGGAATATAAATATGTGAGTACACAAAGAAAACATTAAGCTACAGAAAAATGTAATTACACCCCGCAACCACGTACTGAACTGGACGATTCACCATGAGGAGATTTGTCGGTCCAGTTCAAGGCAAATTCTATGAGGCTGCGGGTTGTCATAGTGATAAAATTACAGAGGAGGAAGCCCCGATAAGATTAGACGATGCTGCATCTGCAATACAATGGGCTGTTACACATACATAGATCTGACTGTAGGATTGCACACAAAGGGGACAAAAACCCGCCGACCGCAAAATGCTGGGTCCGGGGGGGTGGTTCTTTTCCTACATATATTTATAGACTATATTCCACCTTAATATGTGCGTGCGCAATGTGTACTCAACCCTGGCCAAAATCGTTGGTGGATTTCCTTCATCGCCTATATGTGCCTATCACATAATTACGATAGTATTCGGTGAAACAAACGGGAAGGGCACATTAATGGCGACCGGCGGGCCCCGTATGTATACAATACTCCCGACCGGATCTTACTATTTGGGCACGGTACACTTAGATTGCACTCCCGACCGTAAAGTCAGTTGTGGGCACCGTAAGCTGTGGTACTCCCGATGGGAAACCCATGTGGGCCCCGCGTAATTATACACTCCCGGCACATTTTCCCAATTGGGGCACCGCACCACGCTTACTCCCAACCAGGTAATGTTCTCGCCATGCGCATCCGTATTGTTGGACCACCATAAGATTTAACAAATAAACAGCAAAACTGCGTGCCCTATGCAGAGAGCAGGCTGTAGGCCGTAGTCCTTAGGACCCAAGGGGCATTCCTGGGCCGCGCAATTAAATGCGAGCACTATAGATGCGAGCGCGCAAATCGCGTCTACTAGGTCACTTTCTACATATGTATCAAAAGCTACTTTAAAAAGGTGGGCCATGCCAGCTATCGGTGTTGCAGCTATGGCATAGGCCCAAATGAAAAGGGTTACCGAATACTACGGCAGAAGCAAATTGCCTGGGCGCGCAAATAGTGCGAGGGCGCAAATTGCTTCCACTGCGATACTTTACAAGCATTCTCGAATAGGTGTATAATTTAATGTCAAAATTTTGTCTTTCCTCCCTTTAAATATGCTATAGCAATCTAGCAATCCGACAGCCAGTCTAATCATGCAGTACACTTGGGCAACCGCCCGACAAGGTTGATAACACGGTTGCGCTCACGCTCGTCTAAGTAACTGCCCGCCGTACACGCAATATGCGCTGGCAGTGTCTTTATTTGTTATTTTAAATTAGAGTTTATTTCGACGTCGATGACAGAAATGCGCACCGGCGCATCTCCGTACGCGTTCTATTCGCAACAAGCCACTAACGATATATGTTTAATAATACTGCCTTTTAGGAAACGTGACCATCCGAGGCCTCGCAGAGGTCTCGCATGGACGTAACATAGCAACAATGCTAATAGATCACAGTGCTAAAGTATCACAGGTAACAGTCAATGCTGTATGACTTCTTTGATATGTTTTACAATTTAACCCTCTTACCGACTAACTGGCAGGGAAATGGCCTTCACTCAATGCTTGGATTATTATTTATGATAGTTTTAATTTTACTTAGGCTGGAAGGAGTAAATTCCAGGGTTCCCAGTTTTTGTTTTTAATGTCTAAATCCCGATAGCTTTTATACGACTTGTAGAATTTGCTAAGTGACATATTACAATGTCAATGTTCATGCTAAATTAGAATTTTACTCCGTCTGTCCATATTTATTTTCCTTTTAATATTATTTTTAATTGCAGGAGTATGCTCCGCAGCACAGGGTATGTGTTTACGCTTAAATTTTGACAGTTATTCAAACCCTTATCGAATATCGTGAGAACTTCTACGCGAATTTGGAAGAGAGACTATAAAACGGACTTGATTATATTACACTATGGCAACTCACATGCTGGTGCCCTCAGAGGGAATATGTTAATGTTATACACGCATTTGTAGTACTTTCCTGTGATGGGGAACCATACTTCAGCAGCACAGCCAACACGATACCACCGTTCGCAAAATGCGTACCAACTGTTGCGCGCAAATCGCGTCCCTTACAAACGTTAAGTTAACTAATGACTACATCTTGGATAATATGGCAAGGCTACACATATATACAATATATTACATTGGGTTATTTACATTTAGTGTGGCCATGAGTATTTTCCGAAAGCGGGCCGCACAAATATTAATTTTTATTATTGTGGCATTAATTCCGCCGGTGGTAGATATTTTATTTTCACTTAGCTGCAATAGCTGAATTTGTTGGACGCGTGCAAATTTGGAATAATAGCATATTATTCTTTTATTGTATTTTTTTATATATTTACCCTTGGCCTGGGGGGAGGCTTTATGTGGGTGGTAGGTGTTTTTATTTTATTTTATTGTTTTTTTATCTTTTTTTTACTTCACTCTTTCAAGGAACTAAGGAATTAATTTCGTGAGCAATTTGGAACATAGATTTATTATAACAATTTTCCTGGATGTAAGTAATTTGGAATATGGTATTTATAATAATGATTCCTCATCTCCCCCTGGCCTAGAGTTGTTCATAATTTTATGAATAGTTTTATGAATATATTATTATTTGTGTTATATTTTTAGTCATCCCAATTTTAATTGTAATTTATAAACTGCCCGTTACGATTAAATTTTCTACTTACAAGCTGTTGCCCTCAGAGAAAATTTATGACTACCTAAATATAAAGGAAAGATTTATTAGCTACGTTAGCGACTATAAAATTGGTATATCTGATCCTCTGTCATCCTTAATTATAAGATATTTAGATGCGGGGTGTGAAAAGATCGGTATAGTTGTGTTAACCTGAAATAATATAGTATTAAATTTGCGCCCTACCCAAAATCCCCGAATATATATGTACCCCGAACGATACCCGTTATGGTGCCCTGGAGCGAGAGATCGTAATGGATGCATATCGTGCTGCGCCATCATGAAGCGGTACCGGTCAGCCGCTGCCTGGGTTTTGGCTTTTTCCTCAGCCTTCGTTTTCTGAACCTCCGTGTTAAGCGTATCCCACATCGTCTGTGTGCAAGACACTTTGACTGCATCCAGACGATTGATCCAGAACTTAGCCATGGGACCCACCATGTTCATGAATAGGTCCATAGCCTCAATGGATACCGGCCCGGCGTCCCGCACGAGGACCTCGTGGACGGAGGGCAGTAAGCAATTATATCGCTCGATCAGGCGCTTCTTTGCAGCCGGGGATAAAACCGGTTGGAAGGGAGCGTCCCCACTAGTGGACGGCCGCGCGTCGGACAGAGCCGAGCTGGACATCTCGGAGGCCCGTCGCTTTAAGTCGCGACCGAGTGCCGCGATATGGGTCCCACTGTAGGCAGTGCATGATCCAGGGGTTTGGTGCCCCTGCATTTAGCAGGTTGGGTGGGCGCCGACATAGCCGTAGCAGCTGCCGCGGGTTTGGGTTGAAGGGCGGCCAGGCACGCACTTTCCTTCTCCCCGAACTGTTGCAGCTCCTCGCCGCGCGCAATTTGCGCCGCGGTCCGAAGGCTGGGAACGGCCCCTGTGGGGCTTGCGTCCACGGCCTGCAGGTTTGATCGGACGGTTGACGATACTGTCCTCCCTATCCTGCTTCTCCTGGAGACGGCGTCTGCATGAAGAAAAATACGCTTTTTTGCCGAGCGTGGCGCCGCCATATAGGCACACCGCAAGGGTGTGCCCAGCCATTGGTAGCCGCAAAGTCTCGGCGAGAATTTGGCGACCGCATTGGACATTGACCTCTGGAAGGAAGGTGTACCTACAGTTATCAGACAAGGACGGATCTTTAGCCACACGCCCCAGTTTCCTAATGGTGGACTGGGGGCGCTTGTGACCCGTCTTGGCGCAAATTCCATACGACATTAAATGGCGTAACATCAAACCCCTCCTGTGAGTCGAGAAGGCTTTTCCCGTTGTCCTGGTGAACAGACGCGCTGCGGACTTGTGGTCGTCACACGACCATTTCGCCACAGTATACAGATGCTCCTCACAAATGTGACGGGCCCACACATCCCTACGCCTATAGCGACGGTGGGGTTGCTTTAAATTTTCCGGCAATGCTACGCCGCGTTGCAGGAAGTATTTACAAAATTGACACTTGTCTTTGGGGTGGAAGGTATGCCTAACAAATTTCAAGTGGGAAATATCATGTGGCCTGTATGGCGACTTATTTAAACCACGAACAGCAGTGATTATATTGTGAATCTGCTGCACGTAGGGCTGAAGGCCGGGTTGATGATCATCAACCCAGTCTTCCACATCGGAATCCTCCCCATCTTCCCGCTGGATAGGGGGGAGGCGCAATTTACTTCTGCCCGTAGGTGTTGGTGGCAACATATACATGGCTAATCTACGTTCAGGGCGTGGGGGATCGAAATATCGATCACCCATTACAGTTTCCTGCAACATACCCAATTCAGCTGCCTTTTTAATAGGCACAGAACCAAGAGTGCGTCTATTGTACACGCAATTTACCGGCGGGGATACCTATCAGGGATAGTAGCAACTGGGATATCGCTATCCCATTTTAGCTCATCTAGCTCCAGCCGTTCGAGACGAAGTGCCATCGTCCTGTAAAGTGGATCCGCAGTTGGGTCGGCTTGAGGTAAATCCTCGTCTTCCGACACGTAATCCGTTGCCAAAGTCTTTAGGGCTGTGGCAGGTACTTTTCCTTCCGCCGCCGCCGGGGAAGGGTTTCGCGCGGCCACACGTTCCGACGCCCTTCTGTGGGGTGAACGCCTAGCTGCTTCTGCTGGAGAAAGTCGAGTAACATTAGCCGACTTACCTGAAGATGAGGGGGTAGGCTCATCTTCTTGACCAGTATCCTTCAGGCGCCGTTTGGTGACCAAAGTGTATGCTTCCTCAGTCACCATGGGTCTGATGTGAGGAGCGGTTGTCCCGCTGTCGGCCCAAGATTGGGACACAGGGTTACTATAAGATGCTACCTTGGCCGTAGCCGTGGAAGCATTATCTATCACAAGAGATAGTTCTTGAGCTAGTCTCTCCTCAGGCGAGAGGAGATTCCAGTCATCCACTGTATACACCGTGAGTTCCCCGGTGCGTTTTTGCAACACTGTGCAGACTAAAGGGTTTTTATCGGGGCCCTTACCCGACCCTCCTGTGGCGGAGGTGGCCGACTCCATGTCTGATTGCTTGCGCGATCAGGCCTGTCCCCGGTCTTGTACCACTCGAGTGTTTATTTACGTAACTAGAATTTGGATGGTTAACCGATACGCCAAAACGCGCTCCCAACGATCCCCCTCCTTCAGGTAGCTGCCCACCAGGGAGAGTACCCAACCTACTAGAAAGTATGGGGGTCTACACTCAGTGGAAGCTGAGTGAAGACTGATGTACAGAACGGCCTTGCCAGCCACAGGGACGCGGCAGCGCGTTCCGGCTAGTCGTCGACCAATGGCAAGCTCGCGTTTTGGCAGGACACTCCAAGCTGACCCAGTCTCACGCACAATTAGGTCATGGAGGGCCTTAGTTCCCCATGGCGACGGGGTCGCCTGCTGTAGGCGCCCTTCATAGAACAAATTCATATGGCATATTGAAATCGTGTGCTGCGCCGACATTTAAAAACTAATATAGTGACTATAATCTATAAAAGAGCGATTAGTGGTTCTAATCGCTTGTCAGCGCACTTTTTATTTTATTCTTTGCATTTTAAATTTTGTTACAACCTTATTGATATTTTTACGTGGCTGAAATGGTGTTCTCAACTCGACCCGTTCGCAATATCACCAACACGGGTTCAGCTTTGATTGACATTGTTCCGTTTGATCATAATACGAATAAGGGTGTTGGGGACCTGAAACCCAGATTACGTCGCATACATATCAACCGTATACCTATATTAATTTGTTAAGATATATCGTTGATACGTAAATAATATCTTTTCAGTTACGGGTTGATTTTATCCTTCGCTGTGAAAGCCGCGCTTGCTAATATTCACATATCACATTTATAGATTCTGCTGAGTAGAACAATTACTAGTATCCATATAGTACACTTGTAGTATATGTAGTGTAATACTTTGTTTATTTATTTTCCTTATAAAGGGTTCCTCGTTAGTTATAGTTTGGAATGTACACCAAAGTAAACAACGTAATGTGACGTCACACGCGGATAGTTCCCGGCGGCGCTTCAGAGGGATTTATACGCCACGGTGAACTGTTCGCTATACGCGTACGCCCCAATCACAACATATGAATGCGCTATGCGCAAATTGCGTGCTGGCCTTTGCAGCAACTTCTTAGTATACCCCCCTGCTGGGCATTTGTTCTCCCCACACTGTCTAACGCTCCCGTATCACGCCCTTCGAGAATAAATACTTGAAAGCACATGTAAACAATATGACGTCATGCGCCATTCGGTCCAGCTGATCGTTTGAGAGAATGCCTTTACGAGCGCCGCGCGTGGGTTAAGTCACAGTTCAACTGCACGAGGTACTGAACGGATCTCTGCCCTTTTCCCCCGTGTAACTACAACAAAATGAAGATGCGTGTCGTGGTCGTCTGTGACTCCCGGGGGGCTGGTCTCCAACGCCTGCTGGAAAGGATCATGGAGGAGCACGAGTTCCTGGTGATCACTAATCCTGGGAAGGGATATCAAGAAGCTATGAGGCAGTCGCTGCCTCGACTACGGTATGTTAAAAATAATTTTTAAAATCCTTACTTCTAAGAACACGATTCCCGCACCCGCAGAACAGTCTCGGGCGCAAATTTCTCACATGTGAAATCTGTAAAAATAAATGCGGCTGTGGGCGGAACTGAAGGGCTATCTTTCTTTTTAGGGTCTTCCAACCCGATTACGTCCTCTTGGCCGCCGGGATATGCGACGTCAAGTCCCGGGAACGGAGGACCCGGTCCACGACGGCTTGGTCGCCAAATTTTTCGGCCATCCTCGGTGGCTTGGGGGTCGAGCGTGCGGAGTCCGTGGTTCTGCTCCATCAGGTATAGGCAGGGAGAGTGGGCCTCTGTACCGTCGCAGGCGTCAACCTGATAGACGCCAACCACCCGCATCGGCACCGATGGACGGCCACGCAATACGCGGCGTACCATCGTACGCACCCGACTCCTCACCCAGACCAGGTAAGCATACTTTCTACTCGGGTGGCACAGATACTCTGAATTCATCTATTCCTGTATTAATTGTAACGGTATTTCACATTCGCAGGCGGCCATCGACACAGCTCTAATGTTGTACAATCGAATGCTCCGGCGGTGGAACGCGGAACACGGCGAACCAACCGCGGATTTGGCCGCGGTAATCGAGACGGGGGGCGCGGTCCATTACGACCGGTTGGTGGACGGCGTCCATGCCACAGGGGCGACTAAGAAGAGGTGGGCCCGCTGTATCGCCTCTTTCGTGCGGGCCAGTTGTTAGTAGATTTTTAGTTGATAGGTAGTTGTTTTTTTTCTCATTATTTTGAAATTGAAATGCACAGTTGTTTTTTTTAGAAATTTAAATAGTCTTATTATTTTTCTATTTGGTCATTTGCTAGTATTTAAATTTATTATTCGGTACACTTCTTTAATTTGGGTCTATGCCATAGCTGAACCATCGATAGCTGGCATAGCCCACTATTTAAGTAATATTTCGCGAAAATTTAAATTCACGTACGCATTTTACTCCCGGTGTTTTTATTCTGTACGCATGTTTATTTGGTCCATGCCATAGCTGAACCATCGATAGCTGGCATAGCCCACTGTTCAAGTAATATTTCGCGAAAATTTAAATTCACTTACGCATTTTACTCCCGGTGTTTTTATTTCGTACGCATGTTTATTCGGTCTAGGCCCTAGCTGCACCATCGATAGTTGGCCTAACCCACCAATGTGCGCACTTTAGTACTGCTGTTTTTATTGTGTACGCATGTTTATTCGGTTTAGGCCCTAGCTGCACCATCGATAGTTGGCCCCACCCACCGATGTACGTCCTTTAATACTGATGTTCTTATTGTGTACGCATGTTTGGTTGGTCTACGCCATAGCTGAACCATCGATAGTGGGCATATCCCACCGACAGACGCATTTTATTACTGTTAGTTGTTACTGTGTGTGCATGTTTATTTGGACCATCGGTAGTTGGTGGTATGTAATGTATACTCTCCGTATGTTTGTTAGACCTGGCAAACATAAGTGCCAAAGCTGCTCCCGGCCTGAAATGCGCAGGCCTGTGTTGTCGGGTGCCAACTACCCAGGATATACTGGACTAAGTCTCTTACTTATAAATGTATAGAGTTGACGGTAGTAATTATCGTAGGGAAACCAGCTCACAGCGTATATGTTCTGTACTGTTACATGTCCCAGACAGCACACAGCCGTCGGCCCGACGTCGGCTATTGGTCGGTCCGTCGGTACCGACTTTCCACCGTCGGGCCACCGTCGGCCCGACGGTGGTGTTCCGACGTTGGGAATCAATCCCTTTCCACTTTTGAGCCACCGTCGGGCCACCGTCGGCCCACCGGCGGTGTTCCGACGTTGGGAATCAATCCCTTTCCACTTTTGATTCACCGTCGGGCCATCGTCGGCCCGACGGCGGTGTTCCGACATTAGGGTTAAACTTTTGAGCCGTCGTGCCACCGTCGGGCCTCCGTCGGCCCGACGGTGGTGGGCCGCCGCAAGTTTGCATTCATTTGGTATACCGTCGGGCCATCGTCGGCCCGACGGTGGTGTTCCGACCTTAGGTTTCAATCCTTTTCCACTTGTGAGCCACCGTCGGGCCACCGTCGGGCCGCCGGTTGATTTCCGACGTTAGGTTTCAATCCCTTTCCACTTTTGATTCACCGTCGGGCCATCGTCGGCCCGACGGTGGTGGGCCGCCGCAGGTTTGCATTCATTTTCCACACTTGGTACACCGTCGGGCCATCGTCGGCCCGACGGTGGTGGGCCGCGCCTGCGCAGTTCTTTAAATTTGGATTCCGGCTCGAGTCGCCCGCGGACCACGTGCGATTGTTGATCAGTGTTCTTTTTCTACCAATAACTCCAGAAATACCAGGAATTTTAAGGAATTATTTAACAGGTATGTTTATTAATATGTTTAGATTGTTTTGTAAAAGTTTTGTAATTTATTACGAAGTATTAGTGGAATTATTCGTGCTAATACGATTTGAATCATCCGATACGGTTTGTTTACTTCGAATCGCCACCTGACTCGAGTCGCCGGCTCGAGTTGCCGTGGTGGGCCGCGCTTGCGCAGTTCTTTAAATTTGGATTTCGGCTCGAGTCGCCAGCGGAACACGTGCGATTGTTGATCAGTGTTCTTTTTCTACCAATAACTCCAGAATTACCCGGAATTTTAAGGAATTATTTAGCAGGTTTGTTTATTAATATGTTTAGATTATTTTGTAAAAGTTTTGTAATTTATTACGAAGTATTAGTGGAATTATTCGTGTTAATACGCTTTGAATCATCCGATGCGGTTTGTTTACTTCGAATCCCCACCTGACTCGAGTCGCCGGCTCGAGTAGCCAGCACAACACGTGCGATCGTTGGACAGCGTTCTATTTCAACAAATAACGCCAGAAATCGGAGGAATTTAAAGGAATTATTTAACAGGTTTGTTTATTAATATGTTTAGATTATTTTGTAAAAGTTTTGTAATTTATTACGAAGTATTAGTGGAATTATTCGTGTTAATACGCTTTGCATCATCCGATACGGTTTGTTTACTTCGAATCGCCACCGGAACACGTGCGATTGTTGATCAGTGTTCTTTTTCTACCAGTAACTCCAGAAATCCCAGGAATTTTAAGGAATCATTTACCAGGTTTGTTTATTAATATGTTTAGATTATTTTGTGAAAGTTTTGTAATTTATTACGAAGTATTAATGGAATTATTCGTGTTAATACGATTTGAATTACCCTGAACGACACTGTCACTATAGTGTCAATACGTACAGACTATATTAAATTTATATGGTATGGGATCTCGATTTCTATTAATTTTGAATAAAACTAATATTTTTACAGTGACAGTGTCTTCTCGGCTCGTCGGCCCGACGGCGTTTGTCGCCGTCGCCCCGACGGCGAGAAACGCCGCCGTCGGGCCCGACGGTGGGAGGTTGGACAAAACAACGTCGGCCCGACGGCTTTTGTCGCCGTTGGGCCGACGGCGGCAGCCGCCGTCGCCCCGACGGCGTCGGGGCGACGGCGGGCTGCTGCCGTCGGCCCACGGCGGCAGCGCCGTCGCCCCGACGGCGGGAGGTTGGACAAAACAACGTCGGCCCGACGGCGTTTTCCACCGTCGGGCCGCCGGAGCGGCCGCCGTTGGGCCGCCGTCGGGCCGACGACTGTGTGCTGTCTGGGACGGGGCCTCACCGTTAACAAATTGGTATGGAATTTCCTGCCATCTAAGTTAATATTCTTAAATGAGAAGTCGAATTCTTACAAGCTTCCCCGAGTAGGGTTACTATTACTTAACTGTCTAATGTAAGTGTAAGTCAGGGGTCTTTGCATTATAATTATAACCTTATTGCATAGCTTCCTGCTGGGATATAAAATATAACGTGAGCCAGTGCTACTCATAATTTTATCGCCCCCACCCGCAGTACAGACTAATGGACTTTAACCGTCGCTCGACCCTGGCATCGGCTCCCGCCGCTTGGGAGAGCTCAACAGCTGGGTCAGGTCAGGAGATTGCGCCATCGCGGGTTCCTGCGCCATGGCGGCGTTAATTAATTTATCACCGTCTTTGAGGTCCGGCGGTACCCGCCCGGTGTACAATTTCAAACGCCCTGTGTTAGATTTACGAGCAGTGGATAAGGCCGTCTTAATTACCACCGTCGTATCAGATATGACCTCAGTAATCTTCCAAGGCCCGTCCCACTTGGGTGCGAGTTTAATGTGTGCCGTGGGAGCGTGGTACCTCAGTACTAAGTCGCCCACTGCAAACCTAGGAAAGTCGGCATTCCCATAAGAATTTTTATTTCTTTGAATACTTTTTCTGTGCTATTCCGAACTCTGCAGTACGCATTGTGGAAACAACACTCCAGCCATCGGACGAAAGCCGGTGTGCACGCATCGTCCGAATGTTTGTTTAACACCCCAAATTGCAGATCACAGGGTAGGCGCAATTCCTCGCCAAACACTAGTGTATTTGGAGTGACCCCAGTGGCTGCGTGTACGGTGCAATTATATGCGTGTGCTACATATTTCGCTTGTAAATCCCAGTCACTCTAATCTTCATTTACAATGCAGGCCAGAGCTGAAATTATGGTTCTGTTAAACCGTTCGACTAACACATTTGATCTAGGACAGTAGGGGTTCATGCAGGTTTTATAGCAGCCTATAAGTTTTAACATAGTCTGGAATAACTCTGACTCGAACTCCCTTCCCTGATCAGAGTGTAGCATAAGGGGAGCACCAAAGATAAGTACCCAGTTGTCTACTAAAACTTGTGCGGCCACTGTTGCCATTTGATTACATAATGGGTAGACTTGTACGTATTTAGTAAAATGGTCCTGTACGACCAACATTACCAAATTCCCCCGGCTAGTGCACTTAAATCCCGAGACAAAGTCACAGGATAATCGCCCCCAACGTTGGCCGGTCATTTGTTGCTGCAACGGCATCTTAGCCATTCCCAGCCCGGGTTTAGTGAGCGCGCATCTCGGGCAGGTTTTAACCCAATCGCGCACACGCGAATTCATGCCTGGCCAATAATATCGCGCGCGTATTTTGTCGACAGTTCTTTCTCTCCCAAAATGCACAGCGGTCGGATGGCAGTGGCAGAATGTGAGTATTTCCTCCCGTAGAAGGAAAGGTATAACAAGTTGTCGATGAGTCGTAAGGGACTGGTGGTCGAGTGCATTCCTGCACAACACCCCATCTACCAAAATTAACTGGTCCCATTGGTTTAACAATTTGACAGTTTCTGTGTTTTCCACACTTGTGAGATCCCTAGGAGGCCTCTCCATGTGCGCATTTAACAAAGATATAACGGTGGAACATGTAACGTCGGCTGCTTGAGCCTGACGCAATTCGTCCTGTGTCCAGAAGCTGAAATTACTTTCCTCCTCAGAATCCTGAAGTAAGGATGCAACTACCGCTGTATGCACACCACAATCGTCACATTCCGGTATGCCACAACGACGTACAGGAATGCGACCAAGCGCGTCAGCGTTAACATGCTGTGGGCCGGGTCGATAAGTAATTTGCGTATTGGTCAGGCCCAATTCCGACAACCAAGCCAACCAATGCCCTATCCTCCCCTCTGCCTCTTTAAAATTTAGTAACCATTTTAATGAATGATGGTCTGTACGGATCTGGAATTCAGAATCCCAAAAATAATGTCGCCATTTTTTAGTGTAAACGACGATCGCCATTAATTCCCTTTTAGTCGTACAATAACGCCGTTGACAGGCATTCAGCCTGTTGCTGGCAAAGGTAATGGGTACTTCAACTTCATCTTGCATCTGACTTAATGCACCTGCTATGGCAAATGCACTAGCATCAGTGTCCAAGATAAATTGTCCACTTGGCCGTGGATACCCCAGCACAGGTGTTTCTGCGAATAACCGCTTTAACTTTATGAACACAGTTTCCTGGGGCTCACCCCACTCAAAGACTTGCGTGTTAACATTAGCCACATTCTGTATGGGAGCGACTACATTGGCGAAGTGAGGAATGAAATCTCGATAATAAGAAGCAAACCCTAGCAAACTCTTTGTCACCTTGGGAGACTTAGGCGCAGGCCAATTGGTTATAGCCTCAATTTTCTTAGGATTGGCTTTTATGCCTTCGCTAGAAACAATGCGACCCAAATACTCAGTCTCCTTACGGAACAGGTGACATTTGGACGTTTTAAGTTTTAATTAAAATTTGCGAAGTCTTAGAAAAACCTCTCGTAAATGCGAACGACACGGTGTCGCCGAATATTATAATGTCGTCCAAGTAGACTAAACAGTGAGTAAATAGCAAACCATTTAACATTTCCACCATCATTTTTTTCAAAGGTAGCGGGAGCATTACATAGACCAAAAGGCATTACCTTCCACTCATATAAGCCTATATGGGTCGTGAAAGCAGTTTTTTCCCGATCATCATGTTGCATCGCGACTTGATGGTATCCGGATTGAAGATCCAAAGTGCAGAACCACTTATTTCCTCCCAGACTATCCAAGCTCTCGTCTATCCGCAGTAAGGGGTATGCATTTTTCCGCGTCATAGCATTTAACTTGCGATAATCTATACAAAATCGCCACGTCCCATCCTTTTTGGTAACTAGATGAACAGGCGAACTATAAGGACTTGTACTATCAGTAATAATTCCTGCCGCCAGCATTTTGGCAACTTCGTCCTCCAGGGCTTGTTTCTTGGAGTCCATTAACCTGCGGTAGGGTATCCTAAAGGGGGCGTTGTCTCCGACATCTATATGGTGTTGTACCACATCAGTCCACCCCAGCTTAGCATCCGGTTTCGCAAATATATCGCAAAATTCAAAGAGAAATTCTGCGATTCTCATTTTATCCTCCATGTGTTCCAAATGTGTGGCCTCTGCCATGGACAGTATGAATTCAGGAATTTGCGGCAGGCCGCAAATTGCGTCCTGTCTATGGGAAAAACCGGGTCTGGGGATCCTCCAAATCCCTCCACGCTCGTTCCCTTTAGAGTAAGTCAAACACCATGTAGCCTCAGATGCGTTGCCAATGACTTGGTCCCGTCGCAAATGGACACAGTCGACCGTAGTGTTACAGATTGGTAGCACAGCACCATCTGACCTACACATTAACGAGGGTGCTGCTGTGACTCCCATAAAACTGAGCAGCTTAGGGTCGGGTTCAATTAAGCACTGACCCTTCCCTTCTCTATGTCTGGTTGCAATTAAGGCCGCCACTGTTTGGTGAGGTGCTAATGTCACATCCTCCGCCAGACACGCAAGACCGCAGTCTGTTTGGAGTTGACAGTGGGTGACCAAGTTATATGGTTGCAAGACTTCCAGCAGCCCATTATGTGGGGAAAGACTGGCTTCATAAAATGACATCCAATCGCTTCCCAATATACCATCCTCTGGTATGTCTACTATTAACACTGACGAGTAAAAAATCTGATTGGCGATACCCGGCGGGATATCCGTACAACCAAATTGTGGGATCACCAGGCCCGTTACACTTAACGGTCTCACGTCGGAGACCAAATTATGCGCATTGAGATTGAGATTATCAAAGAATCGCTTCCCTATCACTGACATAGCTGCCCCGGTATCAATGAGGAAGAACCCTTTGGATCCTCTAATGTTGATGAGGATATACCATCTTTTTCCATTAAGCAGAAAAATATTTATAGCGAACTGGTCTCGTTCATCCATGTTGTGTAAGTCTAGACCGGTTTTCTCCAAGATATAGTCCATGCAGAGATCGGACTCATGGCCGCGCGCATTTTGCGCACACCACGATCGCATTCCTGCCAAGAAAACCTGGCGGACTCCAATAGTACCAGTAGACGGTACAGGCACGCTGTCCGTGCAGCACGAATCTGATGAGAGATTGTGCGCAAGGGGTTTAGCACAACTCTCAACAGATGTGCTGGGAAGGTTCCCCTGTATAATCATAGCTGACAACACGCCCAGCGTTGCAGCTGGTACTAATTTAAAAAATCAGTATCGGCTAAGAACTCGGGAGATCCCGATTCATGGTGTACGGCAGCAACAGCACTACTACTAGGCGCAAATTGCTTGCCGGCTGGCGCAAATTGCTTGCTCCTGCGAGTACTGTTCGTAACAGGGCGCGCGATATCCTTACTCTCGCGCGCATTATTTTTACCACGGGCTGCTTGTAGCCTAGCTAATACTTCCGGCACATGACGCGAATTATCGCATCCATTACGGACACCATCTATCATAGCCTGCTCTAATGAACGAGGCTGCGGTAAAGGACATTCATAGGCCATGTGGCCAAAGCCCCTGCATCTGAAACACTCGATCTGCTCGGAGTTCCTAGGGCAATTGGAGCAATTCCCTTGAAACGCCCTATTGGGTCTACCCTGCATATCGGGATTATACTGTGGACACCTACTCGGCCATTCCCTCTTGCTGGCGTTCTCCTGGCGATTATTCGGGGGTCGAGAACCCTGACCATTGAAGGCACAGATTCCCGTATCCATTTCCCCATAGGGGTTATCACAGGATAAGTCCGCTACGGCGGAAGCAATTCCCACCACAGCGCGTCTAGTTGGGACCATGCGTCCTTTTGCCGTCTGGTCCCGCAGCATTTGATAGATGTCTTCCATCGTGTGTCTCCCGGGAGACCATTGCTTTAAAACCATGTCGCGTTTGTCGCGGTCACGGAGACCATTGTTGAACACGGCTACCATTTTGTGCACGATTAAATCGCACGACATTCCGCAGCCTTGGCCAGCTTTCCTGGCCTCCGACTCCAGCATCATTCCGTAGTATACGGAATTTGCCGAGTCTGACGGACATTGGAATCTCTTTTCAAAGAGCTCCCATTTAGACAAGGGAGCCTGGTGATCCCTTGAACTGCCAAGCCAGTGCTTCCACTAACTCATCTAAGGTGGCGCAATTATCTTGCTCCCACCTATCCTTGGCCAGTTGGCCAGGACCATCACTGTTTTCCGCACAGACGTCAGCAGGCGCATTTTGCCCCGCTGGTGGTGGGTTAGCCGTAGGAGTACTGCTTGCAGCATTAGACGCGTTTACATTTGCGCTAATAGGAGGGCCACGCCTCTCTTGCTGTTGAATTACATTTAATATTCCATCGGAAATGCCGGGATTCTGCTGTGCATTTATCTCACCCCCAGCCAATTCCCGCCATCTGGCATGTAATTCGTTTTCGCGTGCAAGGATTTCCCTCTCACGCACGTTTAACGCATTTATCTTGTCCCGCTGCACGGAATGCTGCGAGGCAGGTATTATGTACGATAAATCCATTACGGGTGGCAGTAGTGACGGTGTCGGAGTAGCAACCGTCTTCTCTTTTGGAAGGAAAGAGAAGAGGCTGCCTTCCTCACGAGTGACCTGTAGGGACATTTGCACGCCCGTGGTGGCTTCAAGACTTTGCACGGGTGCAAATTGCTTAGCAAACACAGCTTTACCAGGGGGTCCTGGATCAGCTGTCACAGTAAGGGGTGAAACCCCGGCAGTTCGGACTGGGTCCGCCATCACAGTAAGGGGTGAGACCCCGGTACTTCGAACACTGTCCGAATCAATCGAGACACCATCCAAGGATGGTGACTCCCCTTCGCCCTTTTCCTCCCCCACAGACGCTGCAGAGCACAAGCAACTGCGGCGGGCGGAAATAGGGCCATCTCCCACGTCTTTCCTCCTAGCCAGCTTGCAGGTCTATGAGACTGCGAGCTGACTGGCACATGTAACTAAACAAAAAGAAATTGGAATTTCGCTTGTATTAAAAGAAATAAACAATCTACCTAAAATTTTCTTGCGTCTTCCCTTGTTGTTACTTTAAATTTACTTTTGTTATAAAGTTACGTTTTTTGTTTTTTTTAAGATTGTTACAAAAAAATAGAAACAATGTGTTAAAATTGTTAGAAATACCCCTAAAATTGTGCGAATAAAAGGATTAAGAATAAACATGAGCAACTGAAGGAAATTAACCGTAATATTCCCAGATAGTACAGTTCCTTTATTTCAGTTGTTTTCTCACCATTTAATCGGTTATCTATAGATATACGCAAAATTTGGAATAAAGTGGAAAAGTTTGAGCCAAAAGAAAGATGCCGAATTATAAGAAGACAAAAAAATTAATACTTGTGAAAGAATTAGTAGCCATAAATACAGGCAAAATAGGTGACAAGACAGCACGTAGTGAATGCTGACCAATCAGTCTGGCAGACGTTGAAGCACTGCCCTAATGTTCCAATAACGCTTTCTGACGTCGCCTCCTGTGCGAGCGATGCGCATCGTCGCTAGGAAACGATGTAACAGATGAAAACATGTGGCTAGCGCAAGCAAACTGCAAAGATTCAATAAAAATGGGCCGGCATCAAATGTCGGGGAATCGCAGCAGCAATTTTAGTTTAAAACTCTAACCAAATATAATGCGCGTATAGCCTGATGCCAGGATAGCTAGTCCACGTCCCGTACGTCTCCTCCATTCGGAGCGACACAAGGGTACACCATTATTGTGGATCCACGCTACTCAGGCCACGATTCGCATAGAAATTCTTACCGCGGACTCAAGGCTCGCCCCTCGCGGCGAAAATTAACTATGCCTAGCCGCAAAATATAACAGACAAATCCAATAGAGTTAGACATTGAATGTTTGTCACCATCGCAACTGTCCACTCAGTGTTTATAAACAGCCGCCATCTGTTCAAAAACTACATGGTACCACACTCAGTAAGTGTCCTGATTAGTGAGCACAGGAGAGGGCCATGAACGTTCTACACTTGGGCCACTAGTCTTCCTCATATTTATTAATGACTTGCCCTTGGTAACAAATGAGGCCATGTATACACTGTTTGCTGATGATGCGGGCCTCACAATCCATAACCAAAACATTGAATCTGCAGCGGAGATAGATCAGGATGTGCTAGCTAAGGTTAACATCTGGTGTAAGGAAAATAAACTGACAGTAAATGCAAAGAAATCTGAATACATCATCTTTGCAACCAAATAAAAACAATCAAGAGCACAACCTATCACTCTACATTTGGATGATACACCGTTGAATGAGGTAGACACATACAAATAAATAGGGACCACACTCGATTCAACACTAAATGGTAATCGACAACTGTCAAAACTCAATCTAACAATAGCCATAAAAATGACAACTTTTAAGAAAATTTGATATTACATAAATGAGAACACAGCCCTTTTGCTATACAAAGCCACTATTCTTCCAATAATTGACTAGAGTGATTTAATCTATGGACTGCTGAAAAAACACCAAGAAACCAAATTAGAGAGGATTCAAAACCGGGCACTTTGAACTGTCTACAGAGGTAAAAAGCTGTCTGTGAGGGAAATGCATGCCAAAGCACAAATCAGCTACCTTAGCCAAAGGAGGGACTCACATCTCTTCAGTCTCATGTATAAAATATCGAATGATGAACAAAAAACGTGAACACTGGAGGCAGCACCACGTGACCTTCTGAAATTTGACACCTGCCCCAAATAAGATTGGGGGAGGATAGGGGTCTTAATTGCTAACTGACTGGCTCGTCAATCGATTGAGAGGCCAGCCTTTAATATTTTTAGCGTGGTTAAAATTCATGTGGTATTTGAGTATTGGTGTATCTATTCATTATGTACATTGGTGTATCTATTCATTATGTACATTCACAGAGTGGCTTATACAGCATATATGGCTAGACATCGCATTTCCTTGCTAAATTATCACCAATTGATTGATTCGAGGGTTTATTAGACATTTGAAGGAATATATTAAGTCAGTTTGCTCAGACACACAGAGGACCGTGCCTAATGGGGCGGGGGCAGCAGGCTTCTGGGGCTCTGGAACCTCCTCCCACCGCCCGCCAACCAGTTTTGGACACACACATACCCGTCCCATACAAAAAGTTAAATAAAGGGAGCCAATGTGAATTTTGGAAAGTAATAGAATTATTTCAGGTTGTAAAATGGTTCTTAAATCACTTGGAACCCCGCTCTAGGCATATGGAACTCATGTCTCTAGTTGGAATCAAGCCAGGGAACAGGCCTGACATATATATATATATATATATATATATATATATATATATATCCAAGGAGTAACGGGCAGATAGAACGGTTCGTACAAACCATCAAACATTACAGTGCAATAAGAGTTATCAGTAAAATATAACATCCTGAACACTCTGTAACAAATGTACATGAAAGGCGTATGTGTCATCACTGCTGTCCGTATTGTACATGAAAGGGGGATGTCGTATATATCGGTAGGCCTATCGATGTATGCACGAAGGAAAGACTGGTGGAAACGCCCACCGAAAGGAGTTGTTGTTGCCGATAATAAAACCAGTTGTCAACCACATCTGATGGCTTTCAGACCCCCTTTACAGTACGAGGCAGTAAGAGGCCGTAACATACAGTAAGAAACAGAGACAGTAAGAAACAGTAAGAGGCAGTAAGAGGGTGAACTACGATATCAAGGGGAGAACACAATTAGATTAAGTTAGATGTTCCATGTGTTTTCTTGTTACTGTTGTTATTGCCATTCAACTTTGCAGATATTTCAAGTGCAAACATGCCAAATTAATTTTGGCAAGCGCATCAACATTCATTCCGTCACCATAGACTTTATCAGTACCAGCTTGTTTTAAATTAGCTTAGTATCCCTTTCCACACAGCGACAGATGGTTCATAGGCGTATCAATATGTAAGTTGGATAAGTACGATTAAATCTAGGTAAGTGTTAATTGATGTTTTCATCGAACTATGCAGCTTTAAGGCGAGAGCCAGACGTGACCTAGTTACGAATGACGTCAAGGAATTCCCGCTCAATACAGATTCATTGCTGACACAAAAGTGTCCCTCTGCACGTGGGTAGGTAGACCGGGGCACGGACGTGAGCTAATGGCCACACATTAGTAGACCACCATTGTAATGTATCTGCTGTAACTGTACGGTTACCGATAAACA
This sequence comes from Branchipolynoe longqiensis, assembly GCA_030323885.1. Taxonomy (NCBI): domain Eukaryota; kingdom Metazoa; phylum Annelida; class Polychaeta; order Phyllodocida; family Polynoidae; genus Branchipolynoe; species Branchipolynoe longqiensis. Next base: position 31,953 of record JASIRB010003754.1, read on the forward strand.
GACCTTCCGGTTCACTGATACCTGAGACGTCTGCAGTAAAGTGACTGGTATCCCCAAGTCAGACCGTCCAGCCCCAGAGTCTTTGCCCATCTTAGTTGAATCCCCCTCTTCCCCCGTCATGATCGATACCTCACCACAACCATTACCCAACAAGACTAACTGTAGGATGTTCCCCTTCCCCCTTCATGATCCTTACACCACCACCTCCCGACAAAACTAGCTGGAGGAGGTTTCTCTCCTTCTTCATGATCATTACCTCACCACCACCCTACAAGACTACCTATAGGAGGTTTTCCTCCTACCCCTTCATGATCGGTACCTCACCACCACCACCAGCCGCACCAAACAAGACTAGCTGTAGGAGGTTCCCTCCCCCTACATGATCGTTACCTCACCACCACCCAACAAGACTAGCTATAGAAGGTTCCCTCCCCCTACATGATCGTTACCTCACCACCAATCAACAGGACTAGCTGTAGAAGGTTCCCTCCCCTTACATCATCATTACCTCACCACCACTCAACAAGACTAGCTGTAGAAGGTTCCCTCCCCCTACATGATCGTTACCTCACCACCACCCGACAAAGCTAGCTGTAGGAGGTTCCCTCCCCATACATGATCGTTACCTCACCACCACTCAACAAGACTAGCTGTAGAAGGTTCCCTCCCCCTACATGATCGTTACCTCACCACCACTCAACAAGAATAGCTGTAGAAGGTTCCCTCGACCTACATGATCGTTACCTCACCACGATCCAACAAGACTAGCTGTAGAAGGTTCCCGCCCCTTACATCATCATTACCTCACCACCACCAGACAAAGCTAGCTGTAGCAGGTTCCCTCCCACTACATGATCGTTACCTCACCACCACCCAACAAGACTAGCTGTAGAAGGTTCCCTCCCCCTACATGATCATTACCTCACCACCACCCAACAAGACTAGCTGTATAAGAATCCCTCCCCCTACATCATCGTTACCTCACCAACACTCAACACGACTAGCTGTAGGAGGTTCCTTCCCCCTACATCATCGTTACCTCACCACCACTCAACAAGACTGGCTGTAGGAGGTTCCCCCCTACATCATCGTTACCTCACCACCACCCAACAAGACTAGCTGTAGGAGGTTCCCTCCCCCTACATCATCGTTACCTCACCACCACCCACCAAGGCTAGCTGTAGGAGGTTCCCTCCCCCTACATCATCGTTACCTCACCACCCACCACCCAACAAGACTAGCTGTAGAAGGTTCCCTCCCCCTACATGATCGTTACCTCACCACCACCTCACCAACAAGACTAGCTGTAGGAGGTTCCCTCCTCCCCCTTCATGACCATTACCTCACCACCACCCAACAAGACTAGCTGTAGGAGGTTCCCTCCTCCCCCTTCATGACCGTTACCTCACCACCACCCAACAGGCCTAGCTGTAGGAGGTCCCCCCCCCCCTCTACATCATCGTTACCTCACCACCACCCAACAAGACTAGCTGTAGGAGGTTCTCTCTCCTACATCATTGTTACCTCACCACCACCCAACAAGACTAGCTGTAGGAGGTTCCCTCCTCCCCCTACATCATCCTTACCTCACCACCACCCAACAAGACTAGCTGTAGGAGGTTCCCTCCTCCCCTTCATGATCATTTCCTCACCACCACCCAACAAGACTAGCTGTAGGAGGTTCCCTCCTCCCCCTTCATGATCGTTACTTCACCACCACCCAACAAGACTAGCTGTAGGAGGTTCCCTCCTCCCCCTTCATGATCGTTACCTCACCACCACCCAACAGGCCTAGCTGTAGGAGGTTCCCTCCTCCCCCTTCATGATCGCTACCTCACCACCACCCAACAAGACTAGCTGTAGGAGGTTCCCTCCTCCCCTTTCATGACCATTACCTCACCACCAACCAACAAGAATAGCTGTATGAGGTTCCCTCCCCCTACATCATCATTATCTCAGCACCACCCAACAAGGCTAGCTGTAGGAGGTTCCCTCCTCCCCCTTCATGATTGTTACCTCACCATCACCCAACAAGACTAGCTGTAGAAGGTTCCCTCCTCCCCCTTCATGATCGTTATCTCACCACCACCCAACAAGACTTGTGTCGGAGGTTCCCCCCTACATCATCGTTACCCCACCACAACCCAACAAGACTAGCTGTAGGAGGTTCCCTCCTCCCCCTTCATGGTCGTTAACTCACCACCACCCAATAAGACTAGGTGTAGAAGGTTCCCTCCTCCCCCTTCATGATTGTTACACCACCCCTCCCTCTTTCTTATCGTTACCTCGCCACCACCAGACTAGCCTGCTGTGGGAGGTTCCCTCATTACCCCAGCCACACCCAAGCACACAAAGCTCCCCAGAGCCGGCAAGTGGAAGTTTCCCTGTCCACATGGGTATTTTCCATGATGGCCATATTGCGGCACAAATGATTATTGACCATCACACAGGCGTGGTTAAATTTGCTAACCTTTCAATTGTTGTTTGTTAAAGTCGGCCATATTCATATTTCACTGACGAAATAGTATGTCCGCTGCTTAGTGGGTTATGTTGAACAACGTCTTACGTAATGTAATTTACGTACCGCACACAATTATTGTCCTTATACCAATGTAGAAATACACATTTTGCTCAAATTATTATGAGTGACTATACTGGTATAACAATATTTATTCAGAATAATCATGTCATATAAAACTACTTACATCAACTGCAGTTAAGAGTTTTTTTCGTGATTTCTTTCGTAATACTTGAAAGCTGTTGCTTACATCTTTTTTTCCATTTCAATTTACAAATCCAAATCTCCATTGCTTGTATGCCTTCCAACACATTTCCCCGTGCCTTTAAACTACATGTATATTGGCACAGAAGCTGAATGTAATCAAGTGGATTCCAAATGGATTTCCGCGCCGCGCCGTCACCTTTTGCCGCACTATGTATAGAAAAAGCAGCGACAGGTCTTCCGCACACACTTATCCATGGCACCCTCTCTATCCCTCCCTCCCCCAGCCTCCCACCCGTCACCCGCCCACTCCCAGCGGAGATTACACCCCACCCAATCTTCTTCCAGACGCCTCGGACGCTGCTTGTGCCGCGCGTCACGTGACAAATGAAAGCAGCCAATGGCAGCAGGCTTTGAGCGTCAGTGCGGCGCAGCGCGTGGATACCGGTAGTTCCGAACGCCGCCACCACGCGGGGAGATAAGTGGGGCTAGGTTTGGGTGAAAAGAAGCCTCTAGATTGGGGATCAGCCGGTCGTGTGTCTCCCAAGGCGGACGCAATCTAGAGATAACAAAATAGAAGGTCAATATGAACGGGACGGGAGAAGAAGAGGAATGGCGCACGGCTGACTGTGTGTTGACTAGTGATAACAAATGGGCCTTGATTGCATGGCTTCTCTGAAGGTTAATTGTGATCGGTTTCTTTCTTTGCCGTGTTCGACGATGCACAAAGCAGCGTGTGTCTGAGGGGGTTCTACTTTTGGCTGAGGACACTTAAGCCGTGTTTACACGGGCGAGTTAAAACGGCTCATATAATGTGCCTTGCCTAGTTCGCCTCACATTCGCCGTGTAAACAGGGCTCTGGGGCGGATTTGCTTCATATGATTCACTTTATGTAAGCCACCTTGCGAGGTGCTTTATATGAAGCGATACAGCTTGTTCCCGGGCGGCGAGAGTGTAAAGTGGTAGTGCTTGCCAGCTACAGGGGGAGCAGTAACTAATCGCTGGTGCCCAGCAGTGTGAGGGACCGATTAGGACAAAATCTATTGAATGCGATCATATTTAACAGAATTACATACTCAAATAATGAAATTTGATTAAATTAACCCTAAATTCCAAGCGATATTAACGTAGCCGCTACATTGTTGTCATTATTCATATTGTGAATCGAAGTATGGAAACTAAACAAAGAGCAGTACTCGCCGGCTACAGACTCCCCACAAGGCTGCTGGTTCCTGGTCGCCGAAACACTTTCAAACTCGCTCGTGTAAACGTGCCACTACATCACTTCATATGAATCGATTTGCCTAAATCGCTTCACAATTGCCAGTGTAAACACGGCTTTAGTCTGTCACCTCTTTTTATGTATATTTTATATCCAATATGAATGTTTGCTGCTTTAGGCTGTTTATTACTTCTTGTTGGATGCCATTGTAGTCGTTCGTCTCATTGTTGTGGAATGTCTGCATAAGGCCGACTCGCCTATGTTTATTCAAATATATGGAACTCTGTGAGGGGTTTTGGCATCCATCACAAGCAGTGTCTGTAAGTACCAATTACAAACAGTGTTGGTATGCTGTACAATATAGCATATTTGACTAGGCCAAAATGCACCAGGATGTTTCCATAATAGAGTGACCTAGATGGACCTGAAAATAGTCTTCATCACGCACATACTGTTAACATACTGTTAACGTCATACACATACTGTTAACATACTGTTAACGTCATACACATACTGTTAACATACTGGTAACGTCACGCACATACTGTTAACATACTGTTAACATACTGTTAATGTCATACACATACTGTTAATGTGATACACATACTGTTAACATACTGGTAACGTCATACACATACTGTTAACATACAGTCAATGTCACACACATACTGTTAACATACTGTTAATGTCATACACATACTGTTAACATACTGTTAACATCATGCACATACTGTTAACATACTATTAACGTCATACACATACTGTTAACATACTTTTAATGTCACGCACATAATGTTAACATACTGTTAATGTCATACACATACTGTTAACATACTGGTAATGTCACACACATACTGTTAACGTCATACACATACAGTTAACATACTGGTAACGTCAAACATACTGTTAACATACTGTTAACGTCATACACATACTGTTAACATACTGTTAACGTCACACCCATACTGTTAACATACTGTTAACGTCATACACATACTGTTAACATACTGGTAACGTCACACACACTGTTAACATACTGTTGACGTCATACACATACTGTTAACGTCACACACATACTGTTAACATAATGTTAACGTCATACACATACTGTTAACATACTGGTAACGTCACGCACATACTGTTAACGTCATACACATACTGTTAACATCACACACATACTGTTAATATATTGTTAATGTCATACACATACTGTTAACATACTGGTAACGTCACACACATACTGTTAACGTCATACACATACTGTTAACATACTGTTAACGTCACACACATACTGTTAACATATTGTTAACGTCATGCGCATGCTGTTAACATACTGTTAACGTCACACACACATATTGTTAACATACTGTTAACGTCATGCACATACTGTTAACTCCACGCACATATTGTTAACATACTGATAATGTGACACACATACTGTTAACATCATGTTAATGTCACGCACATACTGTTAACATACTGTTAATGTCACACACATCCTGTTAACATACTGTTATAGTGTTAATGTCACACACATACTGTTAACGTCACGCACATACTGTGAAAGGTACCGGACTGCACATGCTGTTCAAATGCATCATACACACATGTCATTGAAATGCATCAGACATAACATGCTGCTAAAATGCACCATACACATGTCATTGAAATATATCTAATATGGCATATTATTGAAATATATAAGACAGAATATGCTACTGAAATGCACCACACAGCACATGTTGTTTAAATGTTGATTGTTTGCTGGAGTTTCACGTCCTGGCGACATCTAAGGTCACATCAGGACGGGTACCGATTTGTGACAGTGCGCACTCATGGAAACTTTATAGTGCTGCCCCACTGGGAGACCAGGCTGCCAGCACCATGATCTGATATCCCACTCAGGCACATTATCTGAGACTGAGCCAACCAGTCTTTGCCCTATTCTGGCTAGGAAGTGACAAGTGTCAATTTTTAAGTCATTGGTTTGACTCGAGCAGGGTTCGAACCCGTGTAGGGTACCGTAGTCCATTGTGACAATTACTGAGAAAAACGGGTATCCTAGCAACAGGAAATATTCAAATCTAAACTGTATGCAATGAGCGCTTCACTCGGTGTAGAAGAGTACATGCCGGTGAGGGCTGATTGTGTGATGTTCACTGAGCTATTCGGGCTTCTCCCGGCATTAGGGATGGCGGGGCACACGAGGGGCTCTCCCGGAGTCATGGTGCGCACGGGTGCTCTGCCCACTGTGGGTGCGGCATGGCTGGGAACTTGCCCTTCCGCAGACATCACAACTCCGACACGCGCCGACCCCACCCAAGTGAACTTGTCTGAGTCGGCCAGCCCAGAAGGACTATTGAACTTGTCGGGGCTGTCCGGTGTCGTATTTTCAGCGCCCGGTCATTGTCAGCGGCCTGTCGTGGCTTCTGCGCATTTTAAGACATATGCAAAACACCCATGCCCTCGCCGGCTACAAGCTCAGCCACGGTACCCGGCAGTGTTAGGGTCCGATTAGGCCGAAATCTATTGAATACAATTCACCGAGTGAATGCGATCAAATAATGAAATTTAATTAAATTAACCTTAAATTACAAGCGATATTAACGTAGCAGCTAGATCAGCGTCGAATCGCCGAGTGTAAACAAAACAAATAGCAGTGATCGCCGCAACGTGTGAAAATCCGCGCATGCGCAGAAGCCACGACAGGCCGCTGACAATGACCGGGCGTTGAAAATACGACACCGGCATATCTGGCATGTTGGGCGCAAATTTGGACTTATTCCCCTCGTCAGCCACACAGTCACCAGCTGATGCCACTTCTAATGGCCTGGGAGAGAAGTGATTGTGAATATGTGTATATATGTAGTCTTAGTTTTTATTTATCTTTGTACATTTGTATGTATATATGTATATATATTGTATGTTTATATATTGTTTGTACATTTATATGTCAAGATGTTTAAATAAATAAATATACTGTCAATTTTAATTTTTGTGTCCGTGTTCAGTAAAGGCATGCCATCATTTAATTGTTATACATTAAAGTACAATTAAAATTAAAATTAAAACATAAATAAAAACTTTAAATTTAAAATATTTATAATAATCTTTCTCCTTCCCCTTTCTCCCTCCCCTCCCTCCCTCTCTCTATCTCTCTTCCTCCCTCTCTCTATCTCTCTTCCTCCTTCTCTCTATCTCTCTTCCTCACTCTCTCTATCTCTCTTCCTCCCTCTCCCTATCTCTCTTCCTCCCTCTCTCTATCTCTCTTCCTCCCTCCCTCCCTCCCTCCCTCTATCTCCTCCCTCCCTCCCTCCCTCCCTCTATCTCTCTTCCTCCCTCTCTCTATCTCCTCCCTCCCTCCCACTCCCTCCCTCTATCTCTTCTCTCCCTCCCTCTATCTCCTCCCTCCCTCCCTCTATCTCTTCTCCCCCTCCTCCCTCCCTCTAACTCGTCTCCCCCTTTCTGTGTCTGTGTCACTCTATTTTTCCCTGTGTTCTTAGTATATATGTAAAAGATTAATTCATGTAAAAAGAGAGGAGATTCATTACAATTACATTAACTAGATGACTTTAAATTTGGGAGTGAAAGAACGTAACAGACATGTAAAATTGTGTCTTCATATCTATAAAATGATATCGTTTATTTAACTAGACATATAAACATATTAGCATCTCATATAACAGGAGACATGTCACAACATCACAGACATGTAAAAAGCGATAATAGTACAGTGTCAAGAAAAGCACATAAGTTTGCAAAAACAGTAGACAGACACAGCGCATAAAGACTGATAAAATGTTTTGTCAGATCATCCTGTCTTGCCATGACAGTGCTCCGGCAGGTGAGACGACCCAGTCTTTAATTAGATTACGCTGTTCCTTTCCTAGCTTGGACGCGGTGTTGGGGTTAACAGGTAGAATGTCAATGTCAGGAAGGTTGTGGCCCTCTCGCCAACCTCCAGGCACAAAGTTGTTGTTGGCTGTCTCGGGACGATCCAGCTGCATGTTCTGTAGCACTGGGTAGCGTGTCCTCATGAGGTTGTGCAGAACAATGCACGCCTTGACGATGATCTTCACGTTGGAGGGGTGGTGCTGCATAGTCGTCAGCAGCACTTGGAAGTGGTTGGCTAGAATGCCAAAAGCATTCTCCAACACTCTCCTAGCTCGGGAAAGCCGGTAGTTGAAGAGTCGCTCATCATTGGCCAAGCCCCTCTTGCCGTATGGCTTCATCATGGTCGGCCGCAAGGCAAAGGTGTCATCACCGATCAGAAAATACGGCACATCGGCCGTGGACGAGCGGTTCAGGGTTCGGAAAGCCGATGGTGCCACCTTCTGTGCCCGCCTTCAGCTCGGAGGCATTGTAAATCTGGGCATCGGACGCGGAGCACAAACCGCCAATATCTGCCCAGATAAATTTGTAATCCGCATCTACAAGCGCCAACAGAACCACGGTGAAAAAGCCCTTGTAGTTGTAGTAGAGGGACCCACTCTTTGGAGGGCACCGGCAGGTGATGTGCTTCCCATCTAGAGCGCCACAGGTATGGGGGAAGTTCCACCTCTCTGAAAAGAGGTCCGCGACGGCACGCCACCCTTCTGGAGTCGTCGGACATGTCATGACCTCGGCCATGTACTCGTCGACGATGGCCTTACAGACTTCACGCACTATCAGCGACTGTGTGTTGTGGGGCACCCTCCACCCAAACTTCATGGAGGAGTATTTTGTGCCAGATGCCAGGTGCCGCAGAGTAAGTGCTATTTTCAGCGCCGGCTCGAGCGGCACCCTGAATGTGGTCCGTTTTTTGGCGATCCTCGGTCCCACTCGCGCCACAATCTTGTCAAACAACTGCGGAGGCAGCCACATGAAGTTTACAAACGACGCGGTGTCCTCGCTGCGGAGCTCGACCATCAGCTTGTCGAACAAGCCAAACTGTGGCCGCCTCCCAATCCAGGGTCTGAACAACACTGATTGTTGCCGCCGCTCCCTCCTCCTTCGTCTCTCGATACGGGATGCCAGAAGAACCATGAGGCATAGAGCAAGCTCATGGTGATAAAGGGCAACTCTGTAGAAAAGCTGGAACTGTACTTGCAGTGCCTGGCCATCCATCCTGTATGAGCAGCAGAGCAGGAATGACTGACGAAGGCGTGCGTCGCCTTTATATACCGAGAACATAGGTCGGGCATACGCTACTCATACGCTTTTCATACGCTATGAATACGCTCCCATATGCAACTCGTAGGTTCTGCGTACGCTGCATATGCCCGAGATACGCCTGAGATACGCCCGTGATACAAGTTGAGCGTACGAGTAGCATACGCCGGCGTACCCCAAGTGTATGCTGGCGTTCCCCCAGCGTACGAAGAGGTATGCCGGCATATGAGAAGCGTATGAGTAGCGTAAGAACCATACGACCCCGTAGGTCGAGATTTTTTTAGCATGCACAACAAAATTTGGACGGACAGACGGGAGAAAGCGTATGCCAATGTATATGACGTAAAGCGCCTACGCCGCCATACGCTCCCGCAAAAAAAAAAAATGTGACAGCCCCTTAAAGTATTTATTCATCTGAATATAATATTTGTCAGCGCCGAAGCACTGGTCTTCCGGCCATCTTACTATTGGAATTGACATTCTAAACAATCTAAGTTTGGTCAGTGCTGTATTAGTCACAGCACCGATCCTGTAGTATTAAGGGAGTGGCTCCTGCTGTATAATGTACAGCACCAGTCACTGCGGTTCAGTCAAAAATGGGGAGCAGCACCGAGTAGAAGATGGATACCCAGGGCAACTCAAACAAGCGTTGTGGGCTACATCTTTTCTCTTATAAAACAAGCAAAGTTTATAGTTAACAAGACATTTTGTCTGTCTTATATAATGTTCAATGTGTTTAAACAGATTGATAGTTGTGTAGGATGTTCGGTGTGTTGATGATTTGTTCATGATGGTTAAGGGTGGTGGCAGAGGAGGGGGGGCCCATTGTGGTGGGTGGTAGGGGGGAAAAACCCACAGGAGAGCAAGCGAGGATACAGGGGGGCGGGGGCAGGAGCTCAGGGCTTTGCTAGTGAAGTGGGCCTGTCTACTCGCCTTGAGCAGACACGTAATTCGTCAGGACGTACTTCGTCAGGCTCAAGCCAGTGACGAAACCTGTTCAACCATAATTACCTTGCTAAATGCGCACACCGTGAGACCACCTACAGATCTCACCAGTCGGGAAAGTGTGGAAACCATTAAATTGTTAAATCAATGGGATCAGTTAATTTTGGTAGACGGTTTGTTAGGCAGAAATGCGCTCGACAGCAATTCCCCTACCACTCATCAACAAATCGTTATTCCTTTTCTCCTCAGGGAGGAAATACTTGCATTCTGCCACTGCCATAAAACCGCCGCACACTTTGGGAGAGAAAGAACTCTCGACAAACTACGCTCGGGATATTACTGGCCTGGCATGAACTCCCGTGTGCGCGATTGGGTTAAGACTTGCCCAAAATGCACTCTGATAAAACCATGGCTAGGTATGGCTAAAATGCCATTACAGCAACAAATGACCGGTCAACGTTGGGGCCGATTATCCTGTGACTTTGTCTCTGGATTTAAGCATACTATCAGGGAAAACTTAGTAATGTTGGTTGTCCAAGACCATTTGACTAAATACGTACAAGTCTACCCATTATGTAATCAAACAGCAGTAGTGGCCACCCAAGCTTTAGTAGACAACTGGGTGCTCATATTTGGGGCCCCATTTTATTACACTCTGATCAGGGTAGGGAATTTGAGTCGGAATTATTCCAGGCTATGCTAAAACTCATAGGCTGCTATAAAACCCACACAAACCCGTACTGTCCTCGATCAAATGGCTTAATAGAAAGATTCAATAGGACCTTAATTTCAGCCCTGGCCTGCATGGTTAATGAAGACCAGAGCGACTGGGACTTGCAGGCCAAGTATGTGGCACACAAATATAATTGCACCGTATACGCGGCCACAGGAGTTACTCCAAATACACTGGTGTTTGGGGAGGAATTGCGCCTACCCTGTGATTTACAATTTGGGGCGTTAAATAAACATTCGGACAATTCGTGCACACCGGCTTTCGTCCGATGGCTGGAGTGTTGTTTCCACAATGTGTACGGCAGAGTTCGTGATAACACAGAGAAAAGTATTCAGAGAAATAAAAATTCTTATGGAAATGCCAACTTTCCTAGGTTTGTAGTGGGAGACTTGGTACTTAGATATCATGCTCCTACAGCGAATATTAAACTTGCGCCTAACTGGGATGGGCCCTGGAAGATTATAAAAGTTGTATCTGATACGACGGTGGTGATTCAAACGGCAGACTCGGCTGCTCGTAAGTCAAGCACGGGTCATTTGAAATTGTACACCGGCCGCAATCCACCCCCTGTGGATAGCAACCATAAATTAATTACTAACTCCCCTGACCCGGACCCGATGTCGACCTCTCCCATGCAGGAGGCGCCGACTCCGGGACCTAGTGAGAGGTTGCTCAAGTTTGGAACTTTCCACGTTCCCGCCTGAATGACCATACATACCGCCCAATAAATACTAACTGCTATTAAATGATATCCCTTAAATCTCTACGTAAATCTAACGTAAGTATCTGTTAGGGGGAGCCTAACATAAAAGTGAAGGAGGAAATAAACAACCCATCCAATAGGCTCACATACAGCATTTATTTACAATAATTGGCTGGTGTACATATATAAAAGGTGACTGGCAAACACCATATATTAGATATGCTAAGCCTATGGCTAATGCGTACTAATTTATAGTACCGACAGCAACTATATCCCAACAGCAACTATTCCTGAGAGGTGCCCTCGTACTGTAAACTGTTTATATAATAGACAAAATATTGGACCGGTCTGTAGACTAGCTATGTAGACTGTAGACTAGCTATGTAAACTGTAGACTAGCTATGTATATGTCGGAACCAACAGCTACTGGCAGGAGCAAGTTGCGCCTTCCCCCTATCTGCAGGGAAAATGGGGGCGATTCTGATGTGGAGGATTGGGGTGACGACGACCAGTCTGGCCTTCAGCCTTATGTACAGAGTATCGAAAAGATCATACTAGCTAATCATGCTCTGGTAGATTCTGCGTATCGTAAGCAGGATATTTCTCACCTAAAGTTTGCACGTCATACTTTCCGGCCTAAGGACGAATGTCCCTTCTGTAGATATTTTCTGCAACACGGAAACGGCATACCAGAAAGCCTGTTGAAGCCAGAACGTAAATATGATCTAGGTAGATAAAGAAGAGAAAATATCTGGCAAAGTAAATTGCATGCCTAAAAGTTATTCAGGTTAACATATGGCTCTACCAGGTTACCGCACGAATGCACGCGGCGAATGATCAGGGCCACCGCCTCTTGGTGGGGCCCATGGCATGCACTCCATCCACTAGCCGGTCATACCGGTGGGCGGGGTGCAGGTCATCCCCAGGGTGAATGGCCAGAGCCAGGTCAGCGGTGGACTCCCCAGCCTCCTCGTTATGGCACCGCAATACATGGTTATTCAACGTTGCCACTGTATCGATTATCCCCTGGAATTAAAAAAAAAGGGGGGGGGCATTAGATATGACAATTGTAGGATTCTACGGTGGTAAGATACGTGAGGGTTTCCTCCCATGGCCATGAATGCTCACCTGTTGGGCATGAGGGGGGTGGGTGCGGTGATGCTCTGCATACACCACCGCTGACATCCGGCGCCGCGTGGGATTGTTGGCGTCAGCAAGGTTGACACCAGCCATGGTGGCGTAAGATATCCGCCCACTGTATACGGTCCGGAGAAGGGTTACCGACTCTTGGCGCTCGATCCCCAGGGGACCGAGGATACTCAGGAAATTATTCCACCGCGCCATAGTGGTCCGGGTGCGGTGATTGCGGCTAGTAACGCTGCAGATCCCAGCAGCCAATATGACGTACTCCGGGTCGAAGGCTCTAAAAAAAAGAAGGGAAAATGGAAACAAAATGCCAGCTTTGCACGAGTCAGAGTTCGTCCAGTTATGACATAACATCGACATTACCTTCTCGGGTCTGGTCAGAACAATGTTCCGACTAAAGATACAGGACCATTATTTTCGAGCACATCATGCAAACAAATACGGAAAATAAAGAAGGGGAAAGGATTAATAATAAACGTTAAAAAAAAGAAGAAATAATGCTGTTAGTAATCTAAGAACTTGTACACGCATATTACACGCTTTCCTATCTAGCCAATGAAACGCGGGTGGTGCCTATGCGCAAAATATAAACTTATTACTTTAATGCAGGTTCCACCTCGTTGGGACCATCCTGTCGTGTTTATTGTCAGTCTTAGATTGAAGCGCATTTTGCGCTCAGTCCCAGAATAGAATGGTAAATATCGATGGTCGAGGTATTACGTCGTTAGTTCTACACGCATGTGATTGTATTCATGGTTGTATATATATTTAGTACATCGTGGTATGTCTATGTACACTGAGGACGCTTACTATCAGCAATGACTCAGTCATACTATAAAAGGGACCGCCATCCAGGGCTCAGTGGTTGCTACTAGCTACTGTTCTTACTGTATCCGTCCACCAGGTGGACTTATCGGTGACCAAGCTGTGCTCGGCCCGGCCCCATAGCACATCAACAACAACTTTACCAAGTTGGACTCTTGTGCTTGCGCTCACCTCCGTATTTTGCTACCTCACGTACAATTCAAATGTTATTTATTATTGATTTTGAGTCGAAATTGGAAATATTGGATTACACAGACTTCGTTGCCCATTCTTACGGAGACTCATATCGCCATCAATGTTTTCGGTACACACGATTGACCTGGTCAACTCCGGTGGTGGCCCCCCTACGTTTTCAACAATATCACAACAATATCACGCAAAGTAATAATATGGATTCCTCTTCATCTGATTCTTTTCAGCCTGCAATGCGATTCAAATAGCTTTGGACAATAATAAAAAGACGATAGAAGTGGTCACGCACATCGATGTGCGGATAATTGGCTGTCGTATCCTCTGCCTTGTTAAGCCCCATAGGGCCGCACTCACCTTAACAAAAAAAAAAAGGCTCACCTAAGTACTATCATGTATCGTTATCTGTCCTTGTAGCATCCTGCAAATACGATATAAGTACGATATAAAAACAAGTCAGAACGAGTCGGGGACCCACACCATTGCGCTTCTCTTATTATTCTCCGAACAATATTGCCAACCGCTGTCTTTGTTTACATCTGCCAATATACTCTAGGTGGCGCCAGTCATCGCCTCCCCACCCCTTAACTCTTGCTTTCCCCACTAGGAGACGCCACTGTAGCACTGTAGACACCACTGTAGCACCATACTCCTGCTGGTGCACTGTTAGGATTTATTTCTTTTATTTTTTTAATCTTTTTTAATCTTTTTTATTTTATTTTTACAAAAGTTTTTATTATGTGGGTGTTTACGCTGCCTGTCCCCGTGTAGCTCGGATGATACTTGGGTTTGGGTTACGTTCATTTGTGGATTAGCATCGCGTAGTGTTGTGTCGTGTCAGCGCCAATTTTTTATCGACAAATTGCCTGACAAATTGCCTGATGATGCCGGTGTCCAAAACCACAACCACAACCAACACCAACAACAATCAACAACCAATATAACGACACTGAAATGTACTGTAAATGTCAACAAACAACCCAACTGGGGTAGATTCGGTGATCTTTGAAGCGAAAAACATGCCAAAATCAATTTTGCAAAGATAAATGCTGAACGTAGTTTTTATTGTCTGATCGGGTCTAACGCCAATCGCGCCTAACGCCAATCGCCAACATTGCAACAAACAACAATCCAACACAAACAACCACAACCACAACCAACAACAGTCGACACAACCAACTAACAAACAACACAACCAACAAACAACCGCAACCAATAACCAAACAACACAACCAACCGAACACCAACAACAACAAATCAACAAACAACCACAACCAACAACAATCGACACAACCAACTAACAAACAACACAACCAATAACCAACCGCAACCAACAACCAAACAAACAAACAACAAACACAACAACCAATCCTAAACCAACAACAATCAACAACCACAACAAACAAACAACCACAACCAACAAAACAACACAACCAATTACCAACCAAACAACAAACACCACAACCAACAACAGTCAACACCACCAACAACACCCAACAAACAACAATCAGCACCAACACAAACAAACAACCACAACCAACAAAACCAACAACTAACAAACAACACAACCAACAACCAACCACAACCAACAACAGTCAACACAACCAAATAACAATCAACACAACCAGCAACCAACCAAAATTTTAAAAAACCACAACCACAACCAACAAACCAACAAACAATACAACCAACAACCAACCGCAACCAACAACACTCAACACAACCAAATAACAAACACCACAACCAACCAAACAACAACCAAACAAACAACCAACAACTGAACAACCAATCCTATCACGCCAATCACCAACAAACAACTAACAAACAACCAACCGCAACCAACAACAGTCAACACAACCAAATAACAATCAACACACCCAACAACCAACAACCCAACAACCAACCCAACAACCAACAAACAACACAACCAACAAACAACCGCAACCAACAGTCAACACAACCAAATAACAAACAACTCAATCAACAACCAACCAAACAACAAACAAACAACCAACTAACTAACCAACAACAACAACCAACTGAACAACCAATCCTATCACGCCAATCACCAACAACAGTCAACACAACCAACAACACCCAACAAACAACAACCACAACACAAACAAACAACCACAACCAAACAAACACAACCAACTAACAAACAACACAACCAACATTCAACGCAACCAAATAACAAACAACACAACCAACAACAACCAATAACAACCAACTGAACAACCAATCCTATCATGCCAATCACCAACAACAGTCAACACAACCAATAACACCCAACAAACAACAACCACAACACAAACAAACAACCACAGCCAACAAACAAACAACACAACCAACCAACTAACACACAACAACAACCAACTGAACAACCAATCCTATCACGCCAATCACTAACAACAGTCAACAACATTCAACACAACCAACAACACCCAGCAAACAACAACAATCAGCAACCACAACACAACCAAACAACCACAACCAAACAAACAACACAACCGACTAACAACCAACAACCAATCCTATCACGCCAATCACCAACAACAGTCAACACAACCAACAACACCCAACTCACAACAACAACCAACAACCACAACACAAACAAACAACCACAACCAACAAACACAACCAACAACCAACTAACAAACAACACAACCAACCGCAACCAACAACAGTCAACACAACCAAATAACAAACAACACAACCAATAACAACCAACAAACAAACAAACAACCAAACAACAACCAACAATTGTATATAGTGTGTGTTTGTTGATTTTGGTGTATGTTTATTGTTAGCAGTAGATGGTGAGCATTAGATGTTGAGCAGTAGAGGGTCTAAGTCCTCGCTGGTTGGGTTTTAAACCTTCTACTGCTCACTGTCTAATGCTCACCTTCTACTGCTTGTCGAGCAAAATAACCGTACCAGTATGATGTGATGAGCAATAGTGTATGTGAAGTATTACTATATGAAGTATTACTATATGGAGTGAGGTCTAACTGAGCAATGAATTAATGAAATTATGAGTGTAAATTTGTGTATTAATTGTATATAGTGTGTGTTTGTTGATTTCGGTGTATGTTTATTGTTAGCAGTAGATGGTGAGCATTAGATGTTGAGCAGTAGATGGTCTAACTCATGTTGCGTTTTAAACCTTCTACTGCTCACCGTCTAATGCTCACCTTCTACTGCTTGTCGATCAATTTCTATATGGAGTGACCGATGAACTTATTTAGTTATTTATATGAATTATTTGTATATAGTGTGTGATTATGTCTGAGCAATTGAGCAAAAGCCTTCTGTACCAAATCTCGGTGATATCTGTGCACAAGAGAATGAGCAAAAGGCGACAGGTATTTTGTGTGTAAATATGTGTATATATGAATTAATTATCAATTCTAAATTACAGAGGTGTATATATATGAATTAAATATATATTTCGGTGAGCAAAAGCCTTCTGTACCAAATCTTGGTGATATCTGTGCACAAGAGAATGAGCAAAAGGCGATAGGTATTTTGTGTGTAAATATGTGTATATATGAATTAATTATCAATTCTAAATTACAGAGGTGTATATATGAATTAAATATATATTTTGGTGAGCAAAAGCCTTCTGTACCAAATCTCGGTGATATCTGTGCACAAGAGACTGAGCAAAAGGCGACAGATATTTTGTGTGTAAATATGTGTATATATGAATTATATGTGTATATATGAATTCTAAATTACAGATGTGTATATATGAATTAAATATATATTTCAGTGAGCAAAAGCCTTCTGTACCAAATCTCTATGTATCCAAGAACTATTCTAAATAAAAAAATAATTGTATACTATATTTTGCTCTCGGAGTGTATTTCGTAGTTGCCCATATGGAATTATATAAACACGTTTCTACTCACCACCCCTTCTGTATATTTCGGTGAGCAAAAGCCTTCTGTACCAAATCTCTCTGTGTATACTATAAATATGTATATGAAGTGTATCGATGAACTGTTGTAAATTAAAACATTATTGTATACTAGATTTTGGTCTTGTAGTGTATTTCGTAGTTAACTATTGCACTTATGCAAAAGGGAAGCCAGATTATGTACTAAGCCAATGTGCTTGCTCAACATTGTATTATATATTTAGTCATTATTACAATAACAATAAGTTATATCCCCCGAAGTATTTT
Organism: Branchipolynoe longqiensis; assembly: GCA_030323885.1. Classification (NCBI taxonomy): domain Eukaryota; kingdom Metazoa; phylum Annelida; class Polychaeta; order Phyllodocida; family Polynoidae; genus Branchipolynoe; species Branchipolynoe longqiensis. The sequence goes on from JASIRB010003754.1 coordinate 49,778, forward strand.
GTAGTAAACCATAGCGGGAACGTTAATGTAGTCTAAACGGTTTGTATGTAAGTGTTGTATTTCTGTATGATAGAAAATGCAAACAAAGGAGTAGTGACAGAAAACTTATTTTTTATTACAATATATATATATATTTTACCTCGGTATACAGCCTCAGGCTAGGGCGAAGGACACTGGTATTATTTCATTGATGCATGCTCACCAAGTGCATAATACATATGTTGAACTTGAATTGCATGCAGTTACTATTACGACAAACAGTCAACTTATATTATGCTTCTATTATCGAACCGGTTTTTCATGTGGTTATTATTGCAACTTATAATATGCTTCTATTTCATTGATGCATGCTCACCAAGTGCATAATACATATGTTGAACTGGAATTGCATGCAGTTACTATTACGACAAATAGTCAACTTATATTATGCTTCTATTATCGAACAGGTTTGTCATGTCATGTGGTTATTATTGCAACTGATATTGTCATTTATGTACCAACAAATTGTAATGAACGGCCGGAAGACCAGTGCTCTGGTGCCAACAAATTGTTATGAACGGCCATAATAGATAGGTTGAAATGGAAGTGCATGTAGTTACTATTACAACAAATAGGCAACTTATAAAAAAACAAAAAAAATATATACAAAATTATTCAATATATAGATATTATTTACCAAATAATGTACAAAATAATGTACAAATATATAGATATATACAATTTTTTACATTAAAAGTACAAATGTACAAATATATAGATATTTACAATATATAGATATTATTATTTACATTTACTGTACAAATAGATATATATATTACATATATTACAAATAATGTACAAATATATAAATATATAGATATTATTTACATTTACTGTACAAATATATATATATATTCAGGGGGGTGCACCGCGCTTCTCCCCCTTACTGCTCGCCATGTATTCTCGCAGGGATGACTGCTTGAAGGCCTTTCTCGGTGGCGAAGGAGATGCACAATCCTCAGCTGTGCTCATAGCAAACGAGGAGGAAGGTTGACTACAACCAAGTAGCACGCCATCCTCATTCTCGATGGCTATGGGCACAACAGCCATTTCCCAAGTGCTGTCATTCTCCACCAAGGGCGCAGCTACAGTTGGGAGAACTGCAGCTTCGCCATCGGTAGAGCTTGACTCACACGGAATTGTGGGAGATACCTGGACAGGTCGGTGGGGAGTCTCAGCACAGGTATCAAAAGGAGCACTCACAGGGGCTTTCACGATCCGAATGTCAGCCGCCATGATGGCGAGGAAGTACTCCTTACGTAGGGCATTCAGGTTGACAATTGGACCAGGAAGACCCACTATGACTGCCCCTAATTTAGCAAGGGCCTCTGGTAGGACCCTTCCAACATTGAAGCCTGCGGGACGTCGACCAAGAAAGGCCTCTGAAAACAAACAAAAAATTACACGGTTAGTTAGTAAAGGAAGAACATCATACATATATTGCCAGTTGGTCCTGAAAAAATAAAATTAACAGGTTAATAAGTAAGGCTGGGAAGAATGAGGATTTAACTAATAAGTATTGCCCAATAATAACATAAGTAAAATGCAATGGACAATTTCTTTTTAGATTTACCGGGAATTAACAAAAATAAATTGTGATGTAGAATATTACAATTTTGGGAATGGATTTCGTAATGGTGATATCAAAATAGGACAGGCATTTATACTCATAACAATTATCAAGTGTTCGATCGTACCCATAGCATCCTGCAGCTTGGTAAGATAGGTAGCACGCATCCTATCCTTGGCGCTCGTGGGGTGACCAGAGGCAGCAGCAGGGGCGGCAGCAGCAGCAGCAGCAGCAGGGGAAGCGGCAGCAGCAGCAGGGGCAGCCGGGACGTCCTCGGCCTGCTCCGGGTTCCTTACTAAGGGTTAGATTTTCACAAACAAGTCGTAAGTCGTGTGTGTGTGGCGTGGGCGTGTACCTCATACCTCTTAATTTCTCATATTGACAAGTGGCAATTTGTGTTTTTTGCCATTTTGAATAGCCAATATCTCGAGAAATAATTATGTCATGACTCTGGAAAAAAATTGACTTGATATATGGAAAATAGCTGTTTTTTTTATCATCTTTGTCCATATTAAAAAGCCTACAACTTTTTAAGTAATCATCCGATCTTAATGAACTTTGTGTCATTTTACTTCTGGTAAGAGCTATGGAACTAGATCAAAATATGGTACTTTCTATTGAGTTGCAAAAATGAGTTGGGATACCTATTGTAAGTCCTTAGTGATAGAGGGTGGGTAGGGGGAAAAACAGAGAATTGGCATTCAGCTAAAACTTACCATCGTGAAAATCAAAGCCTTCCCGGAAGAGCGACCAGTTTTTTTTGTAAAAACTGCGGGGCAGTGCCGGAGCAGATTTCCACGGTGCCCCGTGGAGACTTCAGGAATAACAGAATATCCACCTCACCGTCTGTGTTGAGGTCGCACAACAGGTTGGCCTGGATCAATACCGCAAATAATGTAGGTTCTTTTAACAAGGCTAGATAAATAAAGCGATATAAATTAATATAGAATAGTAAATGGGTCAACTTTAGGTATATATAACAGACACAAGTAAAATAAATTGACATATAAAACAATGCTGACAGAATAGTATCTGTGTCAACATTAGGTACATATAACTAATATTCCGGCTTGCAGAGACAGTGTGAAGACATTTTACATTCGGTAGATGTAACAGACACAAGGAATATTAGCGAATATTATCGTAGACTAATATACCTCCTTGCACAGATGGTGATAAGAGGCATTCACCGCGGCAACTCGCTCCTCACGGGTCATAGCTTCCGGACACATCCGAGCGAGCTGCCGGGCATCGTCGCTGTAGGTGTTACGCTCAGCGGGGAGAAGCGCTCTCCACCCAGCCAGCCAAGCAGTCTGCTTCTCGGCGAAGGTCCCGGCGGCTGAAATATTTTAAGTCCATGTCTACATGTAACGATATTCCAGTGTCTACCAAGTGTGTAAGGCAGATCATATCAATGACAACATAGAAAAACACCTCATTATAAGATGAGACCATACTTAGAAAAACAATCGACTAAATATCTAATTACTTTGTAAGGCTAAACCATTAAAATCATGCCAGGACATTACCCGTCAGTACCGTGGCGTGTAACTAGTTACGCAACTATTATTCGAGCAGAGTGTAGGTTAGTCTTTTGAGAAAGAGTATAAAGACGGTGCTGTCAACCGATTTTTTGATTGACAAACCTACATTGCCATATAATAGTTTCAGATAATTACAGCTAAAAAAAAATACTTCGGCCAACGTTGATATGGAATCTATATAATTTACCGGACTGGGTGGAGCGCTTGTAGAGGTCGAACCCCGTTGTGCGCTTCGCCTGCTGCACGGAAAGGCGCACCTTTTGGCGAAGGCTGTCGGCACCATGACAAGACATCGTTGGAGATTCGTTGGAGATTTCGGAGTAGGTGATAGGTGAGGTATGTGAGGTGCGCGAGTGTGAGAGTCTGTGAGTAGATTTGAGCTGGTGGGTGCGCGAGCAGTGCGGTGAGGCGAGGCATGGTCAAGAGGTCAAGAGGTCAATCGGTCAAGCGGTCAGACACCTAGTGGTAAGGAAATGAAGTATGTTTCACGCAGGTGGTGCCATCGGGCGTGGAGATTTGCAACTAGAAAAGAAGACGACCGTCTGACCTCTGTTGTCTGGTGCTGCCATCTGGAGATATTAGGTTAGAACCCTGAAGATCAATGATGGCACCACCTAGTGCCTATGGCGGGAAGCAGATGTACAGCCGCAAACAAACCTTAAGGTAAACAATGGTTGTTACTGCATAACTACATCCAGTAGAAGAAAAGTTGATGCAGTAAAAGTCGATGCAGTAGAAGAAAAGTCTATTCCTTGATTTCCACACAGCAAAAATAAAAGACGGTGCTGTCAACCGATTTTTTGATTGACAAACCTACACAGCAAAAATAAATTCTCTATCAATGCGTTCGAAGGTTATCGCGACCCCCTCGGCTGGAAGTTGTCCAGATCAGTCTTCACTCAGACTCCACTGAGTGAAGACCCCCTTCTGGCTTCAGTCTAAGTTCTAGCCTGTCATTCGATTTTGCCAGTTTATTATCGAGTAAACTGGGTACTCTCTCTGGTGGATAGTCACCTTGTGGTGAGGGGTTGTTTGCGCACGTATTGGGCATAATCGGCTAGATCTATTCCAAGTCTAAAAAAAAACGTTAGGTAAGGGTTCGTCGAGAATCAGGCCTGATCGTATTGGCGATCAGGCATGGCGTCGACTTCCTCCGCCATGGGAGGGTCGGGTAAGGGACCCGGTAGAAACACTTTAATGTGCCACGTCCTGCACACAGACTCCCAAGATATCGAGGAGATGCTGGTGATGGACTGGAATAGGCTGACTCCAGCTCAGGGTACTTTGAATTCTCTATCCTTGTTGATAGATTAGGAAGCCACGGCTCCGGCCACGGTTTCATCCCGTAGCTCTCCGGTGGACCAATCCTGGGCCGACAGTGAGATGACAGCCCCTCAGGTGACTCCCATGGAGACTGAGGACAGCTTCACTTTGGTCACCCGCCGGCGCCCAAAGGATACATTGTTGGAGGATGAGCCTAACAATTCATCTCCAGATAAGTCGACTAATCTCATGCGACTTCTTTCTTCCCAGCCTCCAAGGCATTCTCCACGACAAAAGGTGGGGGTACGTAAGGCGGCGCGAAAACCTTCCGCTTCAACAGCAGAAGGATCCACATCTACTGGCTGCGGCAGTGGAGTAGGTGTCCGACGAGGAGGATATACCCAAACTCGATGTTCATGATGATCCAGAATTCGGGGCGATGGCACTTCGCCTTGACCGTCTGGAAACCGGTGAGTTGATATGGGATAGCGATATCCCAACAGCAACTATTCCTGAGAGGTACCCTCGTACTGTAAACTGTTCATATAATAGACAAAATCTTGGACCGGTCTCTATTAAATGCGCCGCAGAATTGGGCATGTTACAGGAGTCTGTCATGAAGGAGCATTACTTTGACCCTCCATGCCCTGCACATACACTAGCTATGCATATGTCGGAACCGACAGCTACTGGCAGGAGCAAGTTGCGCCTTCCCCCTATCTGCAGGGAAAATGGGGGCGATTCTGATGTGGAGGATTGGCTTGACGACGACCAGTCTGGCCTTCAGCCTTATGTACAGAAGATCGAAGAGATCATACTAGCTAATCATGCTCTGGTAGATTCTGCGTATCGTAAGCAGGATATTTCTCACCTGAAGTTTGCACGTCATACTTTCCGGCCTAAGGACAAATGTCCATTCTGTAAATATTTTCTGCAACGCGGAAACGCCGTACCAGAAAACCTGTTGAAGGCAGAACGTAAATATGACCGTTGGGATGTGTTGGCTCAGCACATCTGTGAAGAGCATCTGTATACCGCCCCCAGGTGGTCTTGTGATGATTATGAGTCTACAGGTTGTTTGTTTGCTAAAAAGGGCAAACCCTTCCCCACTAATCGGAGGGGACTGATGCTGCGCCATCTGCTTTCATACGGCATTTGCACGAAGCCCGGGCACAATCACCCTCAGGTAACTACTCGCAAATTGGGGATGGTAGCTAAGGATCCATCCTTGTCAACTAGGTGCCGCTATACGTACGACCCGGAACACCTGGTTAATCATGGTCGCCAATCAATTGACGAAACGCTGCGACTATCGCGCACAGAGCACACCTCGAGTGGAGCTTCCGACGTGGAAAAAGTGCACTTCTTACGCGTTCGTCGCAGCACTCAGCAGCGACAAAATGGAATCACCCGTCCTGATCGTCCAGCTGGCCGCGGATTTTGACCCAGTCGAGGTAAGCCTAAGCCGGCTGCTCCTCGCAAATTCAACGCGGGGAAAACTGAGCCAGGCATCTCGTATGCCGATGCAGGGGAGGATATCACCTTGGAGGATCCTCCCTTGGTACGTACGGTCGAGCAAATCACACTCGGGCAACAACTTGAAGAGTTTTGCGTGGCTGAGAGCCAGCAGCTTGCTGCCCTCAAGCCTAAGCCTAAACCGGCAGCTGAAAGCAAGGCTCCTACAAGCCAAATTCAAGTAGTGAATCGCAAAAGCACCAAGCCATTGGACGCTACCATTCCGACAGTTGGTCCAGTTACTTCGTCAGTCCATCGTGATTTAAAATGCAGAGCGGCTGAAATGCGTGGAAATGCTTCAAACCAGGAGCACCCCTCCACCAGTCTGGAAGGTTCCTTCTCCCTGGATTTATCTCCGGCCGCCATGAAGAGACTGATGGCACGGTATGTCAGCTTACCGCCCGCCGTTCAACGGTCACTCGAGCTGGACTCTTCCCAAGAGTCAGTGGAGGGTATGGATATGTTCATGTTCATGGTCGGACAAACGTGCACATACTGGTTGAATCGCCTGGAGGTGGCCAAGGTCTCATACTCTGAGTCTATTTGGGAGGAACACAATGCCGAGTTCCAAAAAGAACTGGAAGAGGAGAAATCCAGAACCAGATAGGCGAAAAATAAGTACCGTTTTATGGTAGCGCAACATGAGCAACAAATGCGTAAATGGGAGGAACTAAACATGAGTTTCTCCTTCGCGTTTGGCGAGCCTGCGCTCGATTGGGATGGAAATCCAGCAACCCTGGATCTATCCCGTATTCCGCTCGAGAGACTACGCGTCTTCCTACCACCTGATGAACAGCATTCCCAGGTTACAGCAGCTGGCGACCAGGCGACAGTCGCAGGGAAGCGTTCTGCTTCTCCTAAAGCACCACCTGCACCGAGATGGCAACCAGGGAGTTTCAAGCAAACTCCGCGGGGAGCCTACATCGCACCAAAAATACCTGCGTGCCTTATGGAGCCATCACCAGTCCCTTCTCACAAAGGGAAGACAAGTCGTCCTAAGGGCCAGTCAGCCAGGGGAAGCCCAGTGGCGCCTCCAGCCCCGGCAACTCCACCAAAGATTGCCCAGAGGAGGCCAGTCCCAAAGTGACTGGTAGAACGAAAACTGTGACGCCGCACAGCTTAGATGCCGTGTTGGCCAAGGTCACGGCCGCCGTCCACCTGTCCCGATCGGCCGCAAAATGCATAGGCTCATTTTGTTAAACAATTAATATTGTGTACATATATAAATATATATACATCTTTGTACATAGGCTCATATTGTTAGACAATTAATATTGTGTACATATATAAATATATATACACCTTCGTTTCGTGAGGGAGCGGGAAACGCATTCCAGGACATCGGCCAGCCCCATCAACCATGGTGGCCCAGGTGATGGGCCTGGAATACATACCCTCGCGGACCTGCACTCCGGAAACCACACCGGGTATCGTTGGGGTTACATTTACAATCGGGGATTTGGGGGAAGGTAGAAAAAAAAATAGATATAAAACAACTATATCGTTCTTTTCACACATCGCATTAAAGTATCTAATAAGTATTGATAAAAGAGGATCATCTATACCAGTTTATAAGCAATAATTTAGTTCCCTTAAATACTGTAATGTATTGCTAATAAAAAATTCTCTCTGCCGGTAACAGCTAGGTTGTAGAAAATTTAATAAGTAGAGGGTCATTTGTAATTGGGATCATTAAAAATATAATAAAAATAAACATATACTCATAAAAATACTCATAAAAATATAAACAACCGTCGGCCTGGTGGGGATGAGGAATTCTCATGATTAAGGCTATATTCCAAAGTTTTTACGTCATGAAAAATCATTAAAATTTATGTTCTAAATTACCCACAAAATAAAAACCTTAGTTCATTGCAAATGAATGATACCATCCGCACAAAAACCTCACCCATCTACATCAGGCCCGGGGTGAAAATAGGAAGTAATAATATGCCAAACAAATTCGGACTTTCGAATAAATACTCGTGGTCACTCTGAATTAAACGGAAATAATGTAATATATTGTACATACCGGTAGATATCCATATTATCCAAGAAATAATGTAATATATTGTACATACGTGTAGATACCCATATTATCCAAGAAATCGTCGCGAGGCGGCCCGGGATGCAAATTCCGCCACCGACGGTAGGTCGAAAGAGTAAATCCCTTACTGCTTTAGGGTTCATCCACATTGTCGCGCTAGGAGAACAAAATATGAGCTAAGATGTTTAATAACATTCTAAATCTTTGCTAGTATTTCCAAGAAATATTACACCCTCTTTTCTCAATCTATATGGACTTACTCACCTTATTCTAGAAATTTTATAGAATCTATCATCAGTTACATGCAGAATTTGCTCGTTCACGTCCAGATCCCATTAAATAAAAAAAAAATATATATAAGGTTAAATAAAAATTTAAAAAATAAAATTTAAAAAGATAACAATTATCGTAAGTGAAATTATGCCCTTTCAGTAGTCAGTTATAAGGTATCCTCGAAAACATATCGAGGAGGATCTGTCCTCTCACCTTCTGTCCACAGTCTTCTTCATTTCCTTGATGCGATTTGGACAACACATACAAAAATAAATAAATCAAATAAAAAATTAGAGTATTGAACTGACACTTACGATTACAGGCTTAGATTCAGGTCGATTTTACAGGAAATATAATGCATGCGGTTACGCACAGGTGCGCATTTTGCGTGTAGCATAGTAAAAACAAGATAAGCGCAAGCAGGCGCAAATTTTAATTTCAACACTAGGTATGGTACACATTGTTAGGCATTCGCCATTGAAAACAGCTCTTTCCATCGGATTGCTAAATGGCTGTCGCATACAAAGCGACAGTAAATTCTTGTCATGACATTGATTCAGAGAGATCTGATAACATTGGTTACGCTTGCAAATGCCGGCGCATGTTTGGTGTTGTACCACAGAGCCTAACGACTACAGTCACAGCCTGTGCAATGCACAAGGCACGCAGTTTAGCTGTTTTCATATGAAATGATCAGTAATTCAAAACACGAGGCGGAAGTACATAATGTGGAAAAGTTTAATCAGAGTAGGTAATAATGTCAGGTAGTAAGTCAATAATGAGTAATATATAAGTAGAGAAGTCATGGTTGAGTACATTAATGAGTTTAGGTAGGATCAATGGTCAGAGGTTGAACAATGGGTAATCAAGGTAATCAAAAGGGGAAGGTCATGGTTGAGTACATTAACGAGTGCAGGTAGAATGAATCAGGTTCAATGTGGATCAAGTGTCAATAAGTGGTAATGGGTCGGTCAAATGTTCAGGTAAATAAGTCGATATGGGGTAGGTCAAGAGTCGATAATCAAGATAAGCAATCATGAAATCTCTGGGTGACCCGGACCTCAACCTGAAGCTCAGCATTAGGTATGTGGGGTCGGGTGGGATGAAATCCCACACACCCATGGCGAGGGTGTGCGTGGAGGCCTGGGAGGGCGATCGTGAGCGGAGAGCGGAAGTGATGAGGGTAGGGGGAGGGGACCAGCGGCGGCACCAGCGGAGAGGGGAGCCGGTGCCGCCACCTGGAGGAGAGGAGGGTTATAGGAGAGGGCGGGGTCGGTGGCGCCGCCTGGATAGAGTGGAGGGAGAGGGATGTAGAGAGAGGGGGGGGGAGGAGTGAGAAAGGGGGGGGAGGGGAAGTTGGAGGTCGGGAGGGTGTGGAGGGGGAGGTTTTCCCCACCTCTGTTTCGAATTACCCATATTGCCGTAGCAATATGAACAATTCAAAACACGAGGCGGAAGTACATAATGTGGAAAAGTTTAATCAGAGTAGGTAATAATGTCAGGTACAGTAAGTCAATAATGAGTAATAGATAAGTAGAGAAGTCATGGTTGAGTACATTAATGAGTTTAGGTAGGATCAATGGTCGGAGGTTGAACAATGGGTAATCAAGGTAATCAAAAAGGGAAGGTCATGGTTGAGCACATTAACGAGTGCAGGTAGAATGAATCAGGTTCAATGTGGATCAAGTGTCAATAAGTGGTAATGGGTCGGTCAAATGTTCAGGTAAATAAGTCGATATGGGGTAGGTCAAGAGTCGATAATCAAGATAAGCAATCATGAAATCTCTGGGTGACCCGGACCTCAACCAAATAAAGTGGAGAGGGCCCGGGTTGCCGCGGTGAAGGAGCGGGCCGGTACGTACTGGTGTACGGCCGACGACCACCAGTGTCCGAGGTCCCGAACGTCTTGGATAGGTGCACCGGCCGCTGCACAGGCCTGGGCAGCCCCGCGGCGTAGGCTGTGGAGGGTGTAGGCCCGAGGGTCGGGGCACCCAATGTCGCGGAGAGCAGCGCGAAGTGCGGTGGTTAGAGTCGAGATGGTGAGGGGAGAGCCTTGAGGGGTGAGGAAGGCTGGGGAAGAAGGCGGCACCCGGACGCTGGCGTCGTACCGGCGCCAGGCCTTCACAGGGCAGCAGAAGGAGGCGGGTATGGTCGGTATCGTGATGGAGAAACGATCGGATCGGGAGGCCGATGTCTTGGTCGAGCGGACGTTAATGGTGATATGGGTTCCGAGGTCGACGACGTCCTTGTGTCGAATGGTGTGTCCTGGGTCATGGGGCCGGCCGGTGACGAGGAGGTTTCCTTGCCGGAGGAGAGAGAAGAATCCGACGAGTATGGCGGATGTGAGGACTCGGGCGCGTGGCCCAGCCTTTAGGAGGTATCGGACTACCCCGAGGAGGTGGTGGACGGTGAGGGGTGGAGCCTGCCGTGGGCGGTGGGAGGAGGTCCGTATGATGCCACGCTTGACGATGGATACCAGATAGGTCTCGAAGCTGCGGGTCTTTCCGTCCTTAAGCCTCACCCAGGTCTTGGCCGCACTGAGGTGGTTCATGATTGCCCCCGGTGACCTGAGGAAGGTGGAGAGGTGAGCGAGGTAGGAGGCGAGGTCTATCTGGGTCGGCCGGAGTGGGTTGTAGTCACGGCTGCGGGCGTGCTCGAGGTAGGTGGTGACCTGTCGATGCTTATTCCGCCATGTGCCGTGGGCGAGCCCTGCGCGGAAGAGGTGGATGAGTCCTGGTGGTCTTGGTGTGTGCCTGGAAGAGAGGGGCAAATTAGTGTCTCTTCCAGGCTAGTCATCATCGGTGACTAGGGAGGAGTCGTGGTGGGCCCGTATGCGGGTGAGGCCCATGTCGTCGACAAAGCGGTCGGCTCTGAGTCTTGCGGCGTGGTCGAAGGGGGCCCTGCTGAGGGCGTCTGCAAAGGCTATCTCGGCACCCGGCTTGTGGATGACCTGAATCTCACAAGAGTTAAGCGCAGCGAATCGCCAGATTGCTCGTGCACAGGCACAGAGGGTTGGGTCCCTCCCGGCACCGGAGTCGAGCACAATCTGGGAGGCCTGGTTGTCGGTGTTGATCACAACGGCATAGTCTTGGGGGTTAGGGGGGGTGAGGGCATGGAGGGCGACGACGAGGTTTATAGCCTCGAGTTGGGCAATGGTGTGCCCGTCGGCCAGGAAGCCTGGCTGGTATTCTTCCGTGATGTATCCTGCGGGGGAGTGGGCTCCGCCGGCGAGGAGGGAGGAGTCACATTCGATCACCCATTCGTGCTTGGGTGGTGGGCGGAGGAGGACAACGCCGTTAGAGGCATGGGCATACTGCCTGAACCATAGTATGTCCTTGGTCATTTCGGCGGTGATTGTGTGCTTTCCGGTGTAAGGTGCACTTCTGAGGGCATTGAGGATTCTGTTCATGAAGCGCCTGGCGGGTCTTACACATTTTGCAACATGTTGGAGCCTCCCAACGAGGCGTTGAAGGTCCTTCCTGGAGGCTTTTGTTGTGGGCGCCCAGGTGGCGCATTCGGCGACGACTTCGTCGAGCTTGGCCGGGGGGATCCGGACAATCATGTCGACCGTGTCCACCTCGAATCCGAGCCACTCGACGCACCGGGTGGGCGGGATGCACTTGTGTGGTGAGAGTGCCAGGCCCAGGTCTGCGGCGAGGTGGATCGCGTCAAGGTAGGCGAGGGTGGCCTCGTATTCAGTGGCGGCGGCTCCGACGAAGTCGTCCAAGTAACAGAGGACGAAATGGCCCTTCCGACGGAGGAGGTACGTGACCGCGTTGGTTGTGCGGGCACAGGCCATGGATGAGGTGCGGCACCTGAAGGGCGGGGCAATGTCGTAGTAGGTGTCGCCGTCGATCGTTATTCCTAGGAGGGGGACAGAGAGGGGGCATGTCCTCAGCTGTCTATATGCGCGGGCGAGGTCGATGGTCCATATGTATGCGCCTTGCCCGAGGCGGGTGACTTCGTCGGTGAGGTTGTTTATGTTGGGGAGGGTGTAGGTGGTGGGCCTCCCTTGGTAGTGTCCTTTGCGTATGCCGGCATTGACGCTGGCGCCCCTCGGGTAGCTGAGGTCGACGATGACCCGGCGCTCGACGGTATTCTTCTTGGGTCGGGTCATCATCGGGCTCGTCTGGGCCCACGGGAGGTTGGTGGAAAGGTCCGAGGAGTGCACCTTTGGACGCCTCGTCCTTGACGTACTTGCGGATCCATTGCAGATGGTCAGGGTCTTCGCGGTGGTTGGCGGTCGACGGGACCGGGGGGGCGTCGGCGGTGTAATCGACCGGCCACCCGAACTCGAGGAAGTCGAGTAGCTCGGTGTCGTGGTAGCCGGGGAGAAGTGCCCTCCATCGGTCGATGTTGAGGTCGGATGGCACCGGTATACGTGCTGCCACATGGTTAGGGAGGGCAGTCGCGCGGACTTGGTCGAATATGTGTCTGTATACTTCGTGCCCCCATGCCGCGGGGACGCTGGTGGGCCAGATGTTGTGTAGGGTAGTCTTGTAGGAGAGGGGGGTGTGGGGGGGGTTGTAGGGGGGGAGGGGGCATCGACTTGATCAGTGGTTATATCGTCGGTGTCGGGTGGGCGAGCAGCGTAATGGCCATTAGCGGCGTCATTAGTGGCGGCATCGGGGTCGGGGGTGGCGACTGATGGGTCGTAGGCGGCGCCATCTGACGGTGAGGGGTGGCGGTCTCCCTCCGGCGTGAGGCGACGGTTAGGAGTGTCCAGTGACGCGTGATTTGAGCTGCTCCATCTTGTTTTGGCGGGAATCTGAGCGTCGGTCTGGGCGGGTCCGGCCGTTACGCCACGTGGTGCGTGTTTGGCGGGGCTTGGGTCGGTGCGCGCGTCAGTGTGGGCGGATGGGGTCTCAGTGCCGCAAGTGTATGGTTCTGGGTCCCAAGGCGGAATTGACGGGACGAACCTGCGTGTTGAGGAGACTAGGCGCAGGACAGGCGGGGACGGCTGGGGCGTGTGGCGTGCATCGTCTGAGGTGGCGTTATCTGCGGCCTCACCAGGGCCGCCATCTAAAAATTAGCCTTCGCCGATTCTTCCGTGTCGAGTGCCGCTGTTTTGCGCTCAGTCTGGCACTTTTTATTATTACACTCTTGTTCTCTGTGTGGGTTGGATTTTTTGTACTTGTTAGCGCACCAGGCGCACAGATGTGCGCGTCGATCGCTCCCGGTGCCGTGCGATGCAGTGTATCCACAGTCCGTGCCCCAGTTCCATTTGTGGCAGGGGCGCCCGTCCGTCTCAGTATTAAACTCTGGGCGTCTATATGGTGTGGTGTTCGTGGCTGTCGTTTGTTCGTCGGTGCGTGAGTGGTGGGGTCTGGTCGTGTGATCGGCCTTAGCGGCACGCCTCTCCTCTTCCTTCCTTATGCCTGCAAGGCATGCTGCGCGCTGTAGGTCTTTGATGGCCTGTTCGTCGCGCCAGGCTTTAGGGAGGCGGCCATCATCTATCATGGAAAAGACCTTCTCCGACCAGGCGAGGCACGTGTCCCATTTCCACTCCGCGGCCATGTCGAACATCTCGTCCTGGTGGCTGAGTATGGGTTTTATCCATGACTGTGGCACTTTAGGGTCTTTACGCATTCGTGACAGTGCCGCCAGGTATTCGTGCCACGTGCTCTCCCCCGGGCCGACTTTGCCTTTGCGCTCATCCCTGATAACGTACGTGTGGGGGAGGAGTTGGGTCCTACCTCTTTTTTCGTTCCGTCCGTTTGGGTTGGTTCCGATGATGGCATCGATCACGTCCTTTTGGTGGTAGTCGTCTTCGCTCGAGGATGTGGCGGTGGTGTACTGTGCGTGGCGCGACCTCCTGTGTCTTGGTCGTTCTTGGGATTCTGACCTGTTCCGTCGGTCCTTGTGGGTGCGTTGGCTGCAAGGCGTGGGTCTCGGTGATCTGGGTGATCTTGGTGAGCGTGCGTGGGAGGTCGTAGCACGTGGCGTTGGAGATTGGTCCGGCTGGGGTGCCGCGTTTCCTGCGTTTGGGGACGGGTCTGTCGTCGGAGGAGTTGCTCTGCGATCGCTTGTCTGTCTTGTCTGTCTTGCGAGTCTCGAGTGCCTTTATCCTTTCCGACATCGTTTTGGCCAAGTCGGCTTGCTGGCGTATTGAGTCGGTCACAGACTGCCTGAGCATGGTGAGCTGCTCGGCCGCAGACATGTCGTCGTCGGTCGTTCCATCCGTTGTGGGTTTAGGTTTAACCACCACGGATTGTGGTCTGCCCCGCTGGCGTGGTGTGCGCGTGGCGTCGTCAGAGACGGCGGCGGCCGGGGTGTCTGCTGTTCGTTGGGTTGTCTTGCGTGCCGGCATGGTGACGGTTGGTGTTCGTTGGTGATGGAGAGCAGCCAGGAGGCGAGTTGAAAAGAGGTGTTGGTGGCGAGGCGTGTGGTGGAGAAGTGGGAGAGTGAGAGGAGAGCGGAAGTGAGGAGGGGAGGGGGAGGGGACCAGCGGCGGCACCAGCGGAGGGGGGGGGCCGGTGCCGCCACCTGGAGGAGAGGAGGGTTATAGGAGAGGGCGGGGTCGGTGGCGCCGCCTGGATAGAGTGGAGGGAGAGGGATGTAGAGAAAGGGGGGGGGAGGAGTGAGAAAGGGGGGGGGAGGGGAAGTTGGAGGTCGGGAGGGTGTGATGGGGGAGGTTTTCCCCGCCTCTGTTTCGAATTACCCATATTGCCGTAGCAATATGAACAATTCGACAATATTAAATTCAAATACAAGGAGGCTTTGAAGCTCATACATTACCTGAAAGGGAGTAGGTTGTGGTGCGGTGCCCCAAGTGGGAAACGTCTGCCGGGAGCACTTAATTATGCGGGGCCCAAGTTAGATTTCCCATGGGCAGCGCCACAACTTGCAGTCCCCGCTTTGCACTTTACGGTCGGGAGTGTAATCAAAGTACACTGTGCCCACAGCAGTAAGATCCAGTAGGGAGTATTAAGGGATACGGAGCCCACCGGTCATCAGTGATGTGCTCTTCATTTTGCTATTTGAATTATATCACAGCACATATGTGATATGCACATACAGGCGAACGTTGGCCATCTTTGGATTTAGGCTGTGGACGAACATGCGTATGCAGAATAACACCAGTGGACCATTATAGTAATTCGGGATTACAGAAATGGCCGAGCAATTTGCTACCGGCGGCATTCACGCCGATCTAAATTAAAGCAATCCTACGGTCAGAGTAAATCGCTCGGCATTTAACATCATGTTGTATTGCAGACGCAGTTTTTCCATCACTCGTCTGGGCTTCCTCCAATGTCATAATCCTAAAAATATATATATATCACAACCCGCAACCTTGTAGTTTTGCCCTGAACCAAGACCGACAGATCCCTAATGATGAATCATCTAGTTCCGTATGAGGATGCAGGGTGTACTAAATTTCAATTATGTCAAAACTTTTCTTATCGCAATGTAAATTTATCACTATCCCAGTATTTTCTCACCCATGACTTTGTCTCTTGCAAATTTAACGAGATCCAAAAGCGATGTGTCGCTTCTATATTATTATTCCTTCTGAACCTTCAGCAATTTCAACATTGGACTTTCCAAGGCAGTAGTATCTCGGGTATTTAATCCGTATTTATGTATCATCAAAATTGTTAGTCTAAAAAAAGATATTTTTTTTTTTATATATTGTCGATTCAAAAGCGATATCCCCGGGGGATATCGGCTTTGGATCGACAGGGTTTCAAGATTTAAGTTTTACTACACCTCTGAGTGGACCACGATGTCTGTACTGACCACGAACCTAGTACAAGGAGAAGAGTCAAGAGCAGCAAAATGCACCGCAAGATCGCCATCGAGAAGTCCGCCCAGGATTATCTTTTGGGCTTGATCCAGTCAGGTCAGCGGGGCTCCAGGCCAGGGCATTGAATGTATTATTTAGAACCGGGCACCGCGGACATGTTGGTTTTTACGCGCGGAAGTGTTGGCACCGAGGGGCCAATTACAGCGCAGATTTGTTAATATTAATGAGGACTCACGGTTTTCTCCTTGATGGCCTTAAAAGGAGAAATTTTTGATTAATTATGTAATAGCTTAAAAAAAAAAAAAAAAAAAAAAAAAATGCGAATGGAACATATAATATGCCTATAAGGGATTGAAAGTACAACAACAACAAAATTAATTAAAGATTCCATCTCTAACAAAAAATAAAAATAAAAATGAATGTATACGTAAAAGAAAACATGTATACGCAAAAGAAAAAAATAATTGTATTAAAAATGAAAAGGAAAAAAAGAAAAGAAAAAGAAATCAGCAATAGACATCAATGATGAAAGTGATATCCTGGTGGAACGGACATGAAATATCACCCTGATGACAGTCAAATTTATTTATAAATTCTTGCCCTATTGCTGCTTCTCTGCCGTTCTGGCACACAAATTCTGTGGACAAATGTGCGCGCTGGCGTTTTTCCCTTGTGGATTTTCTATTGGCAAAATTTCTTTTACATTGAGGGTACAAACATACAAAAACTGAATATTCAGACAGAATTTTGCACGATGGCGCATTTCTCGATGATAATATATTCATATATATTCTCCAGATTCGGAATTATCTAAAGTCCTGGAAAGCAATTAGCGCCCAGGCACCTCGTTCTATGTTATAGTGCGTTTTATGACACATCTGCTACGGGGGATCACTAAGTAAATTCTTCTGCAACTCTGGGGAGTATTTTGCGCCTGGCGCGATTAATGTAAAATTTGGTGTGTCATTGGGCGCACTTATGAATGTAAAAGAACAACAAAAAATACACAACGAGAAGTCATTTTGTGCCCCAGAGCGGTCAGCGATAAGCTCTCGCTGAACACGCTGGGAAACTGCATATATTTGGATTCAGTTAGGAACATTCATAATATCTCCAACGGCGAAGGGGGCAGCCAGTAGTTGAAATAACCTAATGTAAATACACTTTAGGCCGATAAATGCGCACGATGGCCAATCTAGTATTTAGACGATACTCTGGCTGGCGCCTTCAGTACGGGGCGGACACCGATGACGGTCAACTCGCAGGCAGGAGGAAAAGCTACAACGGCGGCACTGGCCCAAGGAAATTCACATGGAAACAATTATTTATATTAACTCTAGGCTCGCCTTAAGCGGGGGTGGAATAGCCGGATCGTTAAACTAGTAATTAACTGCAGTAGTCGTTCAAGGGCCTGAATAAACAGGTGGGCTCTATATGCATTTTTGAAGGCAAGTATTGTTTCTGTTTCTCTGACTCTGATAGGGAGGTCATTCCACATGACACTACCTTGGTAGATTGGTGCTCCGATATATTTATTTTTTGAAGGGTGTGGTACATTGAGCAGAGTGGAGGCTCCTCTTCTTGTTATTCTATTTGTGCGGTCAATGAATTTTTCATCTTTTGCACGTTTGTGCATTAGTGCCATCATGTGTAGGTCCCTTTGCTCTGAGAGAGTATCCAGTGTTGCTTTCTTGTGCAGTTCAGCCACACTGAGTATCTTGCCTTGGTAAACTGTTCTTAGTGCCCAGTTCTGAATTCTTTGCAGTTTGATCTTTTGTTGTTTTGTTAAGAGTTCATATATGATGTCACTGTAATCTATAACAGCAATATTGTAGTCTTGGACAGGAGCAATGCAGTGTTTTCACTTATGAATTTCCTTAATTTCCTAAAAGTTGTCAGTTTTAGTGCCAGTGTTTGATTCAGTCTTGCCACATTGAGTTTTGTGCACTCAATCTGTCGGTTCCCATTTAGAGTGGAGTCAAGAGTTGTTCCCAGGTATTTGTAGGAGTCCACTTCACAAAGTAAGGTTCCACCCATTTGTAGTTGGATTTAAGGGGCTCTTGTTTTTCTCATTTTCGTCCCATAGATCACATACTCTGTCTTGGCACTATTTACTGTTAGTTTATTTTCATGGTACCATGTATTCACCTTATCTAGCACCATGACTGTCTGGGCTCCAGCTGCCACAATATCTCTAGTGTGTACTGTGAGTGCTGCATCATCAGCAAATAATGTACATGTTGCTCTTTCATATACTAGTGGTAGGTCATTAATAAAGATTAGGAATAGCAGGGGTCCTAGGGTGGAGCCCTGTGGCACCCCGGTCTTGACCCTAAGGGTGGTGGACTCATTGTTGTTTAGTTTTGTGCACTACATTCTTGAGATAATTTGTGAAGAAATTATATACTTTGTTGCCTAATCCAACTCTTGCTACTTTCTGCATCAGGATCTTATGGTCAATTGTATCAAATGCCTTCTTGAAATCAAGAAGACAGTGATTGTTAGTTCACCTTTATCCATGTTGCCCAAAAGTTCATCCAGTAGAGATGCCAGAGCCCGTGTTGTGGATTTGTTTTTCCTAAATCCATTTTGCTGGTAGGTCAGGTAGTTGGATGATTCAAGGAATGCTTTAACTTAGTCATGTATAATCTGCTCAATAATTTTTCCTGGAAGTGGCAGGATTGAAATTAGTCGCAGTTCACTGCAGTACCTTGGATTATTGGTCTTGGGGATTGGGGTGACTGTAGCTACCTTCCATGCATTGGGGAAGATGCCTGTTTTAATTATTAAGTTGTACATATGTGTGAATTCCCTAATTAATGTAGTTATCGCCATCTTTATCAGGGCAGTACTGATGTCTTTTATACCAGATGATATTTGATTTGTTCTGTCTAGGATTTCATCACAAGATGTTTCTTGGAGATCATAATTGTGGTTATTTAGTTTGGCTTGGTAACATTTTTGTTGGGGTGTTCCTTGGTTAAATTTACTGCCTAACCTTTCTCCTATCTCGATGAAATAGCTATTGATTTCTTCTGTAAGTAGGTTATCAGGTATCACATTGCCAGATTCTTCAATGGTACTAATTTTGGTCTGGTTTTCTGGTTCAATCTGTTTGAGTACATGCCAGCATTTGTTGGCATTGTTTCGATGTTTGTATAGTTGGTCTTGGAGGAATCTTGCTTTGGCTTTTCTGACTTCATTTCTTGTTTTCCTGGTCATACATTTGGCTATGGACTCATCACCAGGGTCTTTTGATATTTCAAATTTGTGTCTGAAGTAGTCTCTGTCTTGTTGTAGTTCTGTTAGTTCATCATTAAGGTACCCAGCTGTGTTAGTTCTAATAGTGAGCTCTAGTAGGGGACAGTGCATGTCAGCTGCTTTTGTTATTGTTGTGTTAAGCATTTCCCAGCATTTGTTTGGGTCTTGTTCTACTAGGAGCTCTCTTTGGTTGAATTCCTGCTGGGAGTTTTCCAATTCTCTCTGATCCCAGTTTCGATATGAGCGTCCCCAGTAGGTGGCAGATCTCTTGTCATTACTTATTTTCTTTTTTAGTATGTATATTGGTTTGTGGTCACTTATATTATAGTTGATAACTCCTGCATTGGTGCAGTGCTTAATATTGGTGAATGCTAGGTCTATTGTTTTGTCAGAGGTTCTGGTTATCCTGCTTGGTTTGTGTATTATTTGCTGGAGCTCATGATCTGCAGCAAATTGTTTCATTGTTCCCCACAGAGTCTGTTTCTTTTCATTGTAATCCATATTAAAGTCTCCTAGAATGAGTATCTCATATTTGTCCATGTCGGTTATTTGTCTCATGGATTCGTTTAGAAGGTCAATTCCTTCATTTAGATTGCCATCTGGAGGCCTATATATGTTGCCGATGAGTATACTCTTGGTGTGAGGTCTGATTACAATTTCCCATTGTAGTTCGATGTTGCAGTTGGAGAGGTTAAGGTCCTCATATTTTTATGTATCAGTATGCAGCTCATTTTTTGAATAAATTCCCAGTGCACCTCCTTGTTTGGTTTGACCATCTGGCTGCTTTGTTTTTCTGTCAGCTCTCATGAATTGGTAGCCTGGTACACTGGCTAGTCTATCTTCCATGTGACTGTTGAGCATGTTTCTGATATTGTGAAGACATCAAATCCTGACTCAGGTAGGTCTATCCTTAGCTGGGCAATCTTGTTGGGGAGACTTTTGTATGTTTAGATGGCCAATCTTGAAGCCTGGTTGGCCCTTCAGTTCTGTCACAGGAAGTGCAGTAAAAGTAGGTGGCCCATCAACCACCAAACCCAGGTCCTCGCAATCGCTCTCCCATGCATGCAACCCCCCCCCCCACACCCAAGGACCCACCAAGCCCCATGTGTGTAAATATTGGTGACTGTTGTATTGGCATATTTATTTGTTTATCTTTGTGAGTGTTGAGTGTTTATCTGGGCTGAGAATTTGTATCTTAACTTTTAAAATTATACTGATGCCCTTGTATCTCATATCATGTGCACACTTGGTGTGTTTTGTGTGTGCATCATGCTCTAATGCAGTAATGTCCATAGTAGCAGGCACTCAAAGCTGTTTTCCATACATGGTAATACTGTAGCTGGTAGTAAAAGGAAAATTAAATCTCAACTTCTGATCACTAGTTCAGTATACAAGCAGTGCAACCATCCACTCTATGGAACATCGCATTGATGGCTATGATGTTTTACCTATAAAGCACTGGTCACTGGAGCAGGCAGGGGGAGGAAATCACCTATGCAGATTTGGTGGTCACAGACCACAAGGTTGCCTGGATATGGGGCATGTTGTTCCCTGAATGTCAGTATCGTTTTGTCTGTGATATAAGTCATGGTCACAGTGGTAACATGGACAGTATATGGGCCCCATAAGTTAGAAGTAGGCCAGTTTTTCCACTGATAGTACACTGTGGGCTTTATAAATCTGTAGTCTTTTGTAGTGAACATAGTTTGTCCTGAGAAGGCTCAGTTCGACCGAGCTCTGTTGTTTCCCTTTGTGAGATGAGGAGCTGGTTTTCACTCAGTATATTCCTTTTGTATTTTCTATCAGTACCACCTTAGGTCAAAGACAGCTGCTATTTATAGCAGTGGAATTAGCTGTGAGATCAATCGAAGGATACACTGTGTGTCAATAGGTTCTCCAAACAAAGGACTGGTTGCTGATGCTGACTGTCCATTGGAAAAAATACGAGACTTGCTGACACTACCCCTCTTTGAACATTGTGCGCTGCGAGTGGGTGCATCAGAGCAATAAATAACTACTTTCACAGTGAAGTAGAGATCCCTAGTCATAGTTTTGCATCCATTACAGCTCAGTTCGGGTAGGAAAAATTTGAAAAATTGAGGTTTGAAAAACTTCAGAATGATCATAAAGACATGATCTCACCAAATATTTCTCATGAAAAAATTAGGATGACATAGAAATATTCATTCTCTACAAATTTGTGTAGATTGTCGACCACCATTTGGCACTCACTCTCAGCAGTTTTGACTTAACCATAGGATGGGTATGATAATTAGAGCAATTACATTTTTTCTTAAAAAAAAAAAAAAAGATATTATTAAGTTAAATGAATAATGATGTGATTAACATGTAATTTGACTTTGGCAGGCATCCTCAAACATCAGGATTAAAGTATCTGCAGAATCATGAACAATACATGTTTAACCGTTGGGCTATTCCACCCCCGCTTAGGGCGAGCCTACGAGTTAATTTATATAATTATTTCCATGTGAATTTCCTGGACCAGCCGCGGGCTGCCGCTGCCTCCCGTCCCGCCTGCAGGTAGTCCGTCTCCTTCCGTGTCATTCCCGGGCTAAGGTCGGCCAGCCAGAGTATCGTCTAAATACGGATTTTGTCCCCTCTCACATTTATCAGCCTAAAGCAATTACTTAGTTATTTCAACTAGCTGGCTGGTCTACCCGCCCTACGGTGTATTTGATATGTTTAAATTGATCCAGAACTAAGCAGATGCACTAGTGTCACTGCCACTGTCACGGATAATCAGCCTACGTTACTGTCATATTTTAGCCAAAAGATCTCTCCGTTAATTCTGTTGATATGTCTGTTATAATCTCCCCGCAGATGGGTTAAGTAGCTGCATAAGGCCTATCTAGGCTTAAGGCCCTTGATTATATATATAAAGCAATCCAATGTTAAGTTTGACCATAGCGGTTAATCCATAGAAGTCTGGAGGATAGTAAAGAATGCAAGGAACGTTCCAATTTACTTTTCCGAGAGATCACGGCCTTTTATTCTTAACCAAACTAACATTCGTTTGTAGCACATATCGTAGATGTGTTATGCAAACCCCTTCCATTATCATTAAATTAAAACAAGTTTAGAATTTCGACAATATAGGCCTAAAACTCGGCTAAAACATCAGAGCGTCATTGAATACATCTGATCGGTCTGGGTCCGAACGCCCGACCTTCTATCGTTGCCAGGCGAGTCGCAATTTGCGTCTCCAAGCAATGCTTTACAGCCGGAAACCCGGTGCCCCGTGAATGTTTGGCATTCGCGAGTCTGCCATGGCGAGTAGCCCGTATTTCCAAATACGAGTTAATCGGCGCACACTTGCGAATGTCACAAGGCGAATAGTCTCGCCCACTTCACTGCTCCCCCAGACGAACAACAAGAATTGATGTTCGTCTAACAAAGGCAAAGTGGGCGCGACTACAACAGTCTGCGGTTGTAGCACAACAACCATTAAAATCCCCGTGAAATAGTCCCGCGTCCTGTTAGCAGTGCAGGAGGCAAGACGCGTACCCAACTTCTCGTTGTGTTTGAAAGCTGAAACAAAGAGACCAGGAACCTGGTCAAACATAAGTTATGCAGAATGTAGCTCTAAGCTAAAAATTAACATTCAGCAAAAGAATGTTTATTACTCCTAAAAAAATGTTACCTATATATTTTATGCCTAAAGTAGTGAAATATGTTACCGATATATTTTATGTTTTGAAATGACTGACCTAGCTATAAGAGCTCCAAGAAATCTATCCAGAAAGATAGAAATTTTTTTTTTGATAGAATAAATTCAGCGTGTATTCCGCCCTACGAGGGTATACTGCTCATCATTAAATATTCCATTTTTTTTTTTTTAAATTTATTTATTTATCATATCTGTAGTCTTTATTTGTTATATTTATATATATATTTTTTTTTAATTTTCTTCTGGTGTACTGATATGTGTTCAGTTTTTTTTTTTCTTTTTCTTTTTCTCACCATGTTTTTTTTTTTATATATGTCGGCAGAATAAAAAAAATAAATAAAAAAAATAAAGGAAAGGAGCCGTGAGCTCTTATGATGCCTTAAGGTGCCCGTCCTGATATGACCTTAGATGTTGCTAGGACGTAAAACAACAACAAACAAACAACAAACCTTAAGGTGGAACATCTGCCCCTGCAAACATGGTGCAAGGGGCCGTCCGCTAGCTAACAATTGGTTCCCCCCCATGCCGTCTACGCTGTACAACAAATAGCACATTTGGCAGGCACAGTGCTCTATTTAGACACGGGGGGACTACACTAAATAAATAATCATATATTCATTATATACATCTTGACAGCATAGAAGTGTCATGCGCGGCAATTGACTATACCGCAGTATGATATAACGTTAAATTCGCAGTATTATGTAACGTTAAGCTTGCCATATTCTGTAATGGTAAATTTGCATTTAATTTACGTGTCATATATATACCTGAGAAGGTTGTACCAAACAACATTTACATGTTCTTGTTTATAATGCGTACCTACACAAATATAACTATGTTGCATCAATGGTTTTATGGTTAACCTGAGATTTTTCCTTTTACAAACGACATAGACCATACTTGTTTATAATGCGTACCTAGGCAAACCATGTCAAACTCACGGGCCGACCCTGTCGGAGCCGGTCGAACTGGGCAAATCTAAGTTACGGGCAAAAATAATTAGTGTATTCTACCCCTACTAGCGACCAATGGAAGAAAATAACGTGGCCATTTCCAGGGTTGAAACCAGTTATTTCTCATCTTCCCCAGGGGAAGGAAATAACGCTAGCCAGTTCCAGTGATGAAGCTAGTTATTTCTCGGCTTCCCCCGTATAGTAACCGGAGTAGTTGGTGCCCTTAAGATTTCCCGTGCATCCGTAATTTAACCTTTCTACATACCCAGTCGACCCCTGGCTACCGACCAAGTCGAGTCGTGATCGGCCACAGTCGACACCTATAATAAGATTACATTACGGAACCTTACGTATGGGAATACCGTCACGATTGTATACCGCATATGCAGGGCACATGTCCTAATAAACATTGCATAATTTCCCCCAAGGCTAGTGCAAAATGCACATACAGCATTTACCTATTATCGTTACACATTTCGTACCATAGTTTAAAACAATTATAATACAACGACCATAAGGAGGCAATAGTGGTAAGTTGCACATGGGAAAGGGCAAAAATATTAGGGAAATCTAAGAACGAGCAATATTGATATGAAAGTAATGACCTCCAGCAACTCGCGCAATTTTGCATCGAGCTGCGGGTTGTCTTTGCTCTAAGAATCCAAGAGAACTATTTTGATTACGCAATGGTCTGGTGGGGCCCTGCCATGTTTGATAAAGCCCCGATAACCGCTGTTTTGTTGACCTGAAATTCAAATTTTTGTTATTGGTTTGTTACCTGCCTAAAGGCGGCCTAATATACTCTAAATTTAAGTTTAATATCTGAATAATGCAATCCAGAAAACCCAATTACTGGTATATTACTTGCCGAGATTCGGCCTAATATATGCTAAATTTAAATTTATTAGTTTAACATTGAAATCCATTAATCCCAATGCGGTTGGTTAATTGCCTAATGTGGCCTAATATTTTCTAAATTTACCAGTTTAATTTTGAATCTAATTTATCTGCGTCGGCCGCACATCCACTATATGGACAAAATAGCGCAAACGAAAAGCCGGGACGCCGCAGGTAGAACACTCGGAATGTTCGTGGAAATTCATGTGTGGTGTACTATGGATGTCTACCCGTAATTTAGTGTTGGGTTTGACCCAATGCGGGGCCAATGCAAGGACCGTGAAGTGCCCGGCTGTGGTTTCAAACTCACTGTACACTACAGTAGAAAATATCTGGGGGAGGGGGCGCGCCATTTGTTCCTGCGGAAAGCCAATGCCAAACAATAGATACGGTAATCGACTCGCAACTGAATAAAAGCCCGCGTATATGGAGAAACACACATAGTTATTGCAAGTGATGTCCCGGTTTCAGAGCGGCCAACAGCTGGTAATGGACTGGGCCAAACCCATAAAAAATTGACATTACCAGAAAAATAATAGGCTAATGCGGGTACCTAAAATTAGGTCCTAGAAGGACTAGTGGTACCCGATCCTCGCTCTTAGGTGATACCCACCGTCTCAGAAGGAGATCATCACAGGGCTGTGGAATTTCTGCAGTGCTCCCCGTTTCTCGCCAGCTAAGCTGCCTGGTAGGTTGGTGCCATACAGGCCGGGACCGACAGATCGACTGCCGTTAATGTCAATGAATGGGCAAAAGGTATAATCCGGGGGGGCCGCACCTCTCATCCCCATAGCGACCAGGAATTATTCCACGAATAAACCGGAGAGAATGCCGTGTAGTTGGTTAATGGTAAATATTTATTTCACAATAAAAATCCGCATCCGAAAAGAATGGATTACAATGCCTGAAATCCCTTACAAATTTACGACCAGTAACATCTCGGGTTGGTATGTCGTGGCTGAAGTTTTTCGTGGGGAACCGTATTTTTACGTTTGCATTATTAGGTGGACTCGCATTTTTCGTGGGGAACCGTATCTTACGTTTGACTTATTAGGTGGACTCACGTTTTTCACGGGGAACCGTATCTTACGTTTGACTTATTAGGTGGACACGCCTAACTGACAATCAAAAGATTTTATGTTGAACCTGATATTATTTCCACATGGAATTAATATCCTGCACAATGGAACACTCATTTTGCAATTTTGATGACTAGTGATATTTTTACGTTTATCGCGTTTACGCATACCTACTAAGCTCGAAAAGGTTCTTGCGATGTGTAATTTCTTTAGTTCAATCAAATTTCGTACTACTTGTGAGCACATCGCCATTTGTTAGTTCTGAAGATTATTTACACAATGGTGTTTTTGGTGCCATTACCACCAGTGTTAACCGTTCTTAGTGCTCTGCCAACAATGAATTTACACTTTTTTTGATGTTTCAAGAGGACCAACGTGTCGAAACGTTTTCTAGGATAATATGTGATATTTACATGTTATATATACATTACTCGAATGGTTGGTTATTTTTGCCAGACATTTAATTGCCGTGTAGCGTTAATCAACTTTACTTTACTTTTCCCGGAATTGGTTTATTATTTCTTTGGATTACTTTCACCGATCTTCGCAATACTTTCATCTCTCTAGAATTCTGATATGTTTGCGATATTACTACTTAAATTTGTTGGTCTGGTGGTTGTGCGTGAGGGTTTGTTCATGACATACTACCTTAAGCATTTTAAATGATTTTGGTAAGAAGATGGTGACTCTTTTAGGATGAAATTTGGACTACTTCTTTATTTAAGAAGTACTTTGACCTTTGGAATAAAATTTGGAATACGTTTATTATTTAAATTTGTTATGTGGTTTCAAAATACCCTCACCTCTTCCACATGACCAATTTTTATTATTATGTAATCCCCTGGCCGCCTAAACAATTGCCATGTGGATAGGGATTACAAATTTTAATTTGCTTAAACTGGTTTAAGGCTTAGTTTGTATTTAATTTAGTTTAAGGATCCCAATTTAAATTATTTATAAACGGTTAATTTAAATGAAATTTTCTACTACCAAGCTGATACCCTCAGAGAGAATTTATTACTAGAATTTAATGTCCCCTTATAATCCTGAAACCCTGAAAAGAAATAATTAAATTACTCATCTATAAAATGGTCGAAATAAACGCTTGCCATAATTGATTCCCTGCTCTAACATTACTTGGATAACCTATAGAAATGAATGTACAACATGATATTTACAAAATATATATACAACCAAATGTGTGTTATGTGATGGCATGTGTGAAATCAAGTATTTGTGTTATTTAAATGTAACATAGGCGACCCGCCCAAATATTTACCCGTAAATTAATATGTACCCCGAAACAATACCCGATGTGGAGCCCTGGAGCGAAGATGGTGGTGGCCGGTTTCGCAGGGGTACGTATCCCGGTTCCGCGTCTGGCTCTGCCTTGGTCTTGGGGGTTGGACGCGGTCCTGGAATGAAGATCGTGGCTCCCCGCGAAACCGTGGACGCCTCGGTGGGAGATGTCGCCACGGCTCCCGAACACGGTGTAATATTGCATTGGGGATGTTGGCCGGCTAACATCTGTAATTCGCCAATGGATCGTGGTCACTCGTTCACTGGAGCCTCAGCCGGCAACAAGTATTTCTTAGTGCTCGCTAGTACCACAGACAATGCCTCCGATCAGGAAACGGCGAGGCCGCCCACCTGGATCCTCAGGCGCCTCTCGTTGAGGGTTAAGAACGAGAGGTTTACTCTCATCTTGTCGCCAGCAATCCTCATCTGAAGACTCTAGTGATATATCGTCAGTGGCGGAGCAGCCCCCCACACCCCGATCAGTCACCGGTAGCCTCTCCGGGATGGAAGCTCGGCTCCACGCATTGGAGCAACTTGCTGCGCGGCCGGTCCTCCCTCCGCAGGCTCCGGTCCCCTTCTCGCCTCCGATGCTAGCTTCAACCCCTCGCTCCGGCTTCTCGTCCATCACTCCGATCCCACATCGCCATCGGATTCCTGAGAGGCTTCCTCTCGCCATCTCTAGGGCGTCCGCTCCTGCCCCGGCTCCCGCTGCCCCGGCTGCCGCTCAAGTTCTCGTCAGCCCTCAACCGTGCCCTGCTCCAGTGCCGACAGCTCCGTGCTCGGCGCCTCACTACCACCAGCAGCAACCACAACCACCGATCACGACAGACTTCCTGCTCAGCTCATCTCATGCCCTCCACAAACCGCCAGGTACGCAATTCTTCCCACACAACTTTATTACGAGGGGTGACTCTTTTAAGAAGATAGCAATAGGCGAGGCGTCCTGGGCGGAGTATTTCTTCGCGATTAGAGTAATGATTGCGCAACCTGACTTCCCTCGTCCCTGGGTCTCATCGGTCTTTCAACATGAGGAAGACTTAGCGCGAATGGCGATCACATGGGATTGGCCCACCTGCCGACGTTGGTCGGAGAGAGTGTTCCAGATGGTGGCGGATGGGAGGTTGAAGGAAGGGTGGCTTAACCAGGTAGCGATCAAAGATGTCCAGCAAGACGTCTTGACAGAGGCGGTACGGGTTCTACAGTCACGTGGAGCTGCCCAATATAGCTCTGAGTCGCGTTATCAACCGACTAACACAAGTCGGGCCCCTGCTCAATCAGCTAATACTGGCCAATCTAGTCTTCCGGCGCCAGTTAATCCGGCACCAGTGAATCAACGGGATGAGTACTCTAGGGAGTCTGATGGCAAACCGTGCTACAATTGGAACTGGGGCAAGGAATGTGGCTTTAATTTGTCGCATGGTACTCATCCTGATCGCGCCCCTCATATCTGCACATGGTGCGCCTACAAGTTTAAACGGGTGCTGCAGCATAGGGAGCAGGACTGTATGAAAAAGCGGTAATTCCTTGACAAAAAGGCTGCAGACGCAGCCGGTACAACTGTAAGTTATAGCAATGCTATTATTCACTCAAATGAACCGATTGTTATTATCTATAATGTAACACAGAATAAGGCTAGTGATTTATTACGTTATACCATGTCCCCGATTTTGCCTTCCTCGGCCCGCTTATCACCAGTAACTAAGCAACCGCAGAGTGCTAATCTCTATGAACCTCAATTAACCGATAAGCGCCTGGCGCCGACATCGGCGGAGTTGCAATCTGTAAAGCCTAATCTCCCGGTGATTAGTGAGTCTGGGAAAGTGGAGCATAATAACGAGCCTGACCCTATGACCTCAGCAATTGAACTTATTGTACATGATTCGATAATGTTGAAAACTGATGTTTCTTTCCCATCAATGCCAACTGACTGGTTTGACGCTCCGATTGAAGTAGTATTAGCAGCGTTACCATCAAGTCAGCGCACTACGTTTGTCCCCCTCCCATCCCCAATTGAGTTTAGAGAGACACTACTTAACTTCTGGCCACATACCGTGATTTGTCGTGGGTTAATCTTTGCTCTAGCTATAAAGACAGTTATAACGAGATTCGATCCAGTGGTCTGCCTAACTTCCTTGGAGCAAGAATCCCAGTGCCTTCCGGTCTTAACATTCCAAAATGGCGAGCAGTCCTCCTTAACTATCCAGATATATTACTAGTAGACCACCTAGAATTTGGCTGGCCTATTGATTACTCGTCGTCGTCGATACCTTCACCCACGTATAAAAATCACTCCTCCTCTCCTGAAGACATTGAGCACATCTGGCGCCTCCCTTTGGCTGTAGAACATCTGCGTTAGCCTGTGCGAGAACCACCAGAGCTGTTGTATGGGTTCTACGTAATCAGAATATATTTTCATTATGCTATTTAGATGATTTTATTGGTATTGAAGGAACGAAACAGGAAGAGTGCTCAGCCTATGCTGAGTTTATAGATTTAACTACTCAGCTTGGCCTTAACCTAGCAGTAGAGAAGAGTACCCCCCTTTCTACCTCCATCATATGGTTGGGGTTTCTAATAGACTCAGTAAATATGACAGTTACCCTTCCACAAGAAAAATTGCAAGATGTGTTAGATGAGTGTCGCCTCTGGGAAAATAAATCGACGTGTTCTAGGAAGCAGTTACAGAGTTTAGCGGGGAAGCTTCAACACCTTTCAAAGTGTATTAAACCAGCAGTGAGGTTCTCTAATAGGGTGTTAGAAGCATTAAGGAAAGCCCCGTACACAGGTCAATACGTATTCGATAAGGATCTGCTGAGAGATCTCGAATGGTTCCAACGGTTTGCCAGCGCCTATAAAGGTAAGCAATTAATTCCACAGGCCCCCCGATCTGAGTGGGTTATAGAATGTGACTCCACCTTGAAGGCGGGAGGAGCCTTCTCAAAGTTAGCGTTCTATAAGTCACCCTATGATAACGAGCTATTGCAAGAATCTCTAGCCATAACCCAGTTGGAAGCCCTCAACTTAGTCCATGCTGTCTCTTTCTTGATGCCACAAGAACCACATGATTACTTGATTAAGGTGAACACAGACAGCCTTTCCTCACAACAAGTCTTAGAGTCAGGGAAAGGTAAGGAAAAAATACTGTGTGCCTGTGCGAGGCAGCTATGGCTGATTGCCGCTCATAAAAATTTTGATATTGAAGTACTTCATAAGCCAGGCAATCAATTGATATTGGCAGATGCCTTGAGTAGAGCCCCACATTCGAAGCTAGCTTTCACCAAAGCGCAAAAAATCTGTGCAGACCGTAATCTCATCGAAGTACCTGTGCATATCTTGCTTGATCTTTTAACATGTACCATCTAACCTCTTGTCGCTGGAAGATAGTAATTCTTTTGCCTCTATCTTCCAGGATACACATTGAGCCACCACAACCGGCTGCTCAATGTCTACTCCTGCGCCCTCGCACCACGAACATGGCAGAATAAAGCTGCGCATGTCAGGATTTACATAGATTTCTGCAACAAGTATAAGATGATCCCGAGCTCCCCTTCAGTATATGATCTTCTCTCCTTCCTGCTTCTCTTGACAGACCGCCTTAAATCCCCAGGCGCGGTCCGTAACTATTTCAGCTCAGTCAAGGTATGGGTGATAGGTACCCAAGGTGACGCCTCCGCCTTCGAGGCGCCGGAACTTAATACGTTCAAAAGCGGCATATTCAATGTATCCAAGCATGTGGTGAACAGAGCGACACCAGTGTCCCCCGACGAGTTTAAGGCCATTATCGCAGCCCTCTCGAATATGTCCCCCAGGCCACTTGTAATTATTGCTGCCTTACTTATCGGGTACTACACACTGATTCGACAATCAAACCTCGCGCCGCTCTCCTTGGGAGCAAGCAGTCTCCGTCACGTCCTCAGAGGTGACGATATACAACTCGCTAGGGGTTCGCTTTTGGTTACTCTCAAGTCATCAAAGACAAGATCCTCTTCTGAACCTCCGGTGGTCTTCCGCCTGCCAGCCCTGCCGGGTTCCCTCTGCTGCCCGGTCACTGCTTGGGCCAACTACATCTCAGTGGTAACCCCGACGCCCGCCTGTCCAGCGTTCCTCTTGCCCTCGGGTTGTCCGCTCACTCTATCGACTCTCACCCGAGCCCTCAGAGTAGCCTCATATACAGCCTTCGGGGTCGATAGGGGGTTTACGCTCCATGGGCTTAGGCGTGGGGCGGCTCAGGCGTGTCAGGGTGCTGGTCTGACTCTGGACCAGATAATGGCGGCGGGGACGTGGCGGAGCTCGGCTGTGCACTCCTATCTCAAGGTATTCCATGTCTCGGAATTTTATTGGTTTGAACGCTGTCGGGAGTGCTAGTACAAATGTCGATAAAACTACCATGTTTAACATGTTTCTTTCAGCTATCATTATCGAACTCTGACGTTACTGACTTTAACCATATTACTCGAGAGGCCACTGTCGCCGCTAAGCATTGTCATACACGAATGACCACGTACGAGTTGCAGCTCACTCTTCCTGAGCCCGATTGTACAACTGATCTGGCCACGCGCCGCCGATATATATCCGAGATGTGTTCCTTGAATGTAACTTGAGCAGATTGAATTATTAAATCTGTCCAAATATTATATATAACCGTGTTGTCTTGGTGTCTCGTTGGTGAATTGGGGATGTTGGCCGGCTAACATCTGTAATTCGCCAATGAGACGCCAGGTGGATTGTGGTGCAAGCCGCGCAGCAGTCACTCGTTCACTGGAGCCTCAGCCGGCAACAAGTATTTCTTCCCATCCACCCACTCCAAGCTGGAATTCAATCTAAGCTGTGTTTGAGCGCTGTCGGGAGTGCTAGTACAAATGTCGATAAAACTACCGTGTTTAACATGTTTCTTTCAACTAGCATTATCGAACTCTGACGTTACTGACTTTAACCATATTACTCGAGAGGCCACTGTCGCCGCTAAGCATTGTCCTACACGAATGACCACGTACGAGTTGCAGCTCACTCTTCCTGAGCCCGATTGTACAACTGATCTGGCCACGTGCCACCGATATATATGCGAGATGTGTTCCTTGAATGTAACTTGAGCAGATTGAATTATTAAATCTGTCCAAATATTTTATATAACCGTGTTGTCTTGGTGTCTCGTTGGTGAATTGTGGTGTAAATGAGAAGAACATGAATATGATTAACATATATGGATATGAAATACTAAATATACATTTTATTAATATATTTATTTTTGAGCAGAGAATCGAGTTATTTTGAGTTATTAAAACGAACGCATAATAAATTTTCTACTATTTTATAAGGCTAGTTATATTTTAATTTTAATATTACTTCCTCCACCAAACAAATATTAACTATGATTAAATAATTGTTATGCATTTAGTTACTTTAGTAACTTAGGTGGCTAAACCCATAAATAAACAGAAATTAATTTATAGCACTATGTACGTAGTGCTTTAAATGTATAGGTAAAGTCAACGTTGTAACTTAGGCCTAAAGCCTGTAAGTAAATTAATTTATATCACTACAGTAGTAGTGCTGGGGTTAATTTCAACAAGTTGTAGCTTGTTATATAATATATATTTATCTTGGTAAATATTCACTAAATTTAATCAGCGGACCCAGGCTGAGGAGGGTTCTCCTCAGTAGGGGGGGCTAGGGCCGCCCTCCGAGTCCGTGATGGGGTAAGAGGCCGCAATATCCACCAAAATCCATAAGTCACCCGTCACTTCGTTGTGAACGGAAGCAGCGGGAGAGGAGACGACGGTGACAGCAGAGTATACCGACCCCGCGTCTTCCCAGTCGTCACTATCGAGAGAGGAGGCGTCCCTAGGTGGGGACCTCCTCTCGGCGTTATGGGTTTGGAGGGTGTCTGTAAGACTTACCTCCAAAGCGGCGACACCCACCGCAGGTGGGATGTCGTCGTCACATGAAAGCCCCACTGGATGTGGCGCGTCACCCATCACCGGCTCCGGTGGAGGAGGTGGTGGGTAAATAGGTGTACCTGCTACAGGCGATGGTACATACCTGGAGTGGTGCTGAGCCACGGAAGTTAGGGGCATCGCTGGAAGCAGTGCCCAACAGACTGCCATGTCCTCCTCGAGACGGATGGCAGCTGTAATTGAGACCAGGGATGCATCCTTCGGTCCGTACGCTGGTGGTACGGATGCTGTGGCCACCACCAAACGTCCTTTAGGGGTGACCGTCTTCCCCTTGTAGGAGGTGGACGGCACAACATAAGGCTGTAGTGGAGCGGTTTTACGGCTCCCCGGTAGCCAGCATGGCGGTGGTGGAGGGGCCGGTGGAACAGCCGCGTCCCCTGAAGCTGCAGGAAGGTGGTCAGCTGCTGTAGCCTGTGGGGGAAATAGTCAGCTGACATGCTCGCGTGAAGTTGAGCGTCAGGAAAACGGGACAGGTTCAGAGATCCGAATTTCCCGTCCCAATCGATCGCCTTGACTCCAAAAGTAAAGGAGAAATTCATGTTCATTTCCTCCCATTTACGTATCTCCTCCTCGTGTTGGGCGACCACGTAATGGTTGCTATCTTGGGCTACCAATGTTTTGGCTTCTGCAAGAGCCAATGTTTCTTGGAACAGCTTTTGCAGCGTATCCTTAAGGAGGCATGCCTGGTACAC
Organism: Branchipolynoe longqiensis; assembly: GCA_030323885.1. Lineage (NCBI taxonomy): Eukaryota > Metazoa > Annelida > Polychaeta > Phyllodocida > Polynoidae > Branchipolynoe > Branchipolynoe longqiensis. The sequence goes on from JASIRB010003754.1 coordinate 83,605, forward strand.
CTTGACCGAGTCGAGGCGGTTTAGACAGAACATAGCCATATCACCGATCATGGCTTTCAACATGTCCATTGCTGCAGTCAACTCCTCGCTGGAGTCAATCTGCAGCGATTGCTGGACGTTGGGGGGTAAACATTCATACTGCTCAATCACCCGCCGCTTAGCCGATTTGGTTAATTCCGGGGGGAAGGGACTCCCCACGGCGGCGGCTGGGACGTGCACGTCCGCAGCGGTACTGATTTCAGTGGCCCGCCGTTTCAAGTCCCGACTGACCGCTGGAGTGATGGTACCCTCAGTTGCTAACGTAGGATCCACTTGATGCGCCGTAATGCACTTTGGCGGCCTCTGCGATTTTGCGGGCGACCGGTACCATACTGCCGAGAAGTTGACGTGGGGGCTGGGAATACCCGCCTCTCCATCCATGGCTTGCTGCAGACGGCGGCGGACTCTGGAGAAGTAGAACTTCTCTTTCACCGATTCTCCGCCATAAATACACACTGCCAGAGTGTGCTCATGATGGGGCAGCCTCAAGGTTTCCGTAGATCCCTGACGGCCCCGCTGACATCGGAGTTCCGGCTGGTACGTGAACCGACACCGGTCTGCCACTGTAGGGTCTTTAGCCACGTGAGCCAGCAACGCAATGACTGATTGGTCATGTCGATGGCCGGTTCACGCAAAGACCCCAAACGACAACAAGTGTCGCAACATCAAACCCCTCCTTGGTGTCTCGAAGGGATGTCCATTCGCCTTAGCAAAGGGACATGGGGTAGATTTGTGATCGTCACACGACCACCTGGGTACAGTATATAAATGATCCTCACAAATGTGACGAGCAAGGGTGTCCCAACGTTTAAAGCGATGACTAACAAACTTAAGGTGAGCAATGTCGTCTGGTTGGTATTCAGACCTATTGATACCGCGTTTGGCAGTAATTAAATCCGATAATTGGTGGACGTAGGGTTCGAGGCCGGATCGGTCGTCATCAACCCAGTCCTCCTCATCCGAGTCCCCGGTCTTATCATGGTTGATAGGAGGGAAACGCAATTTATTACGCCTTTTAGGTGACATCAGGTAACATGTACATGATCAATCTACGGGAGGGTCGTTGGGGATCGAAGTATCTCTCTCCCATGATGGACTCCTGCACTAAACCTAACTCGGCGGCTCTCTTGAAAGGGTAGGCACCGATCGACTTCTTATTGAAGACACAATTTACCTCACTGGGATACCGGGGAGGGATAATAGCATCAGGGATATTGCTATCATTTAAGCTCACCTTTTTCCAGACCTGCGATTTGACAAGTCAACAGGAGGGGTCACCTCCTCGTCTTGTAGGTACTCCGCTGGAGCCTCTGCTTGTTGAACAGGGGCGGGCTCCTTGAAGAGTCTGTCGATGACCGGCTGTTGACGCGGTGATCGTCTAGGTTGCGGCCCAGTCGGTGACCCAGAACCACTAGCTGCGGTTGGCCGCATTTCCTGTTTCACAGGAGACTGCAACACAGATGGCTGCTCACTGCAAAGTCGATCAGAACTAGTAGGTTTAGACGACTTAGCTGGAGATGAGGTGGTAGGCTCATCTTCCACAATTAGTGTAAAGTCGCTGTCTGCCCAATAATGAGACACAGGACTGATCAAAGTAGTATCGTCGGCTGGGGCCTCAGACACGTTACACTCCGCGAGGGATAATTTAAACTTAATACGGCATGCCGCTGGAAACAAGTTCTAGTCGATCACCCGCATCTGTTTTACCTGCCCGGTCAGTCCACAATGGACTGGCATGCAATATTCGTCCGTGTCCAGCTCCAAGACAGGTGTCGTATCGTCAGTGGCCTGTCATCGTCAGCGGCCTGTCGTCGCTTCTGCGCATGCGTGGATTTTCGCACGTTGCGGCGATCACTGCTATTTGTTTTGTTTACACTCGGCGATTCGACGCTGATCGAGCTGCTACGTTAATATCGCTTGGAATTTAAGGTTAATTTAATTAAATTTCATTATTTGAGTATGTAATTCTGTTAAATATGATCGCATTCAATAGATTTCGGCCTAATCGGTCCCTAAAACAGCCGGGTACCGTGCCTGAGCTTGTAGCCGGCGAGGGAATGGGTCTTTTGCATATGTCTTAAAATCCGCGCATGCGCAGAAGCGACGACAGGCCGCTGACGATGACAGGCCGCTGACGATACGACACCGGACCGCTCACCTGGGAGGTGGCCAGCATCGCAAATATGGGTATCGGTAAGTTGGGACCCCTGAATTTATTCAAATGTCATTCGTATCACCACACACTTTAAGTGTAATATGAATAAGCAATGCTTAGGACCGACCCACCGATATAACTACAGCAAAGTATTTTATGATTTTTGTTTACTCCACTCGCGGTGTTCGATTTGAAATTCTATCAACCACATGGGACTGCTTTCAGTGGTGCCCATTCAGTGCTGCAGATGGGGCCATATGCAGGTGTCGGTGTTACGGTTCCAAAACGCGTTTAAACAGGATTTCTGGTTTAGCGCCGAAAAGTCGGTATGCGGGAGGCGGTGTTATGCTAAACACCGCGCGTTTAAGGATGCGAAACTAACCCCGTTTCATAGGACGTTTACGGGCGGTGTTAGCGTAAGATTCTGCCCAAATCTATTTGATGCTGTCGTATTTAACAGAATTACATACGCAATCAGTGAAATTTGAGCGATTTAACCCTAAATTCGAAGCGTTATTAAGGCTGCCGCTGCATTGGCGGCGATGTTGGTGGTTATATTTTCGGGTCAACGGACGTGGAGTAAACAAATCGCTGCCGCCGCCGCATCGACGTCGCTATCCATACTGGCGGCGGCGGCGGTTTGTTTACTTTGCCTTCGTCGATTCGAAGATATAACTGTTGGTGTTGCCGCCGTTGTGGCAGCGGCGTTAATATTGCTTCGAATTTTGGATTAATTTCGTAAAATTTCACTTATTGCGTATCTAATTCTGTTAAATATGATAGCATTTAATATATTTAAGCCTAATATATGGGTAAAGACCCAGAGGGATTTCCCAAATCTATAAATAAATTCCCGTTTAGCTAACACTGACCGTTTAGGCACTTCTGCATACCACTTGACATAGTTCACCCGGCCGGGGATAGCTATACACGTTTAACGGCTAACACCAATTTCCCGTAACACCGTTACCTGCATACGGCCCCAGCGCACCAATGCGACTGAAAACTCCCCAAAACAACAACTGGGGTGACCCGAATACGGCCATCGTTTCCGCGAAGTAAACTATTAATATTTCATTTGTGCACCCATGTTTATGCCAAATTGTTATTTATTTCTTTTAATTTTGAATAAAATCTAAGTTTTGAACTGCACGTATTGGCAAATTCTATGGCAGCGGGCATTTGTTTTGATATATTATTAACCAATAGCTGACCCCGAATACCTTCAATTGGGCCTATGGACTTAATGCCTTGACAGGGCCGCTGCAGAGTAGCACGGAGGAACACATACACTGGTCCCAGTGACGTCATCACACCATATATGGAAGGTCTGTGGGGAGGGACCAGTGTACTTGTTCTTCGATTCGATGTGTGCTACTCTGCGGCGGAGCATCATTAAGGCATTAGGCCAATTGCTGTCGTCCATCCTGCTTGCTCCGTACCGAATGGCGATTTCCGTTTCTGTTTGGTGGATTTTTCCAGGTTTCTCGGTATGAGTTTACAAATGGCAGCGCCCATACAGTGCTATTTCCGTTTCCGTTTGCTGGATTTTGGAGAAGTCATGTTCAGTAAGAGTATTGTTTATGTATTTGTATATATATATCTACATGCGTTAGTCTTAAGCCTCCCCGTGGGTGGGTCGGTATTAATGACCGATGGTAAATGTTCGAGAAAATTATAGTCCTATTAAATACCGTCCGTGGTCGAATATAATAAGACACCTTCGATCACACGCGAATGTGAAATCATTCGGAAATAAATGACGTAAGGTCTAATACAAAACAATAACAAGTCGGTGCCCAGCTGGGCGGGGTGAACAACCGGGAACCAGCACTTGCGGGCTTGTTACGGGCGTGAGGTACGCATGTGTAATCTTACACGTAGGCAACCCGCGGCCTTCCTTCAGACGATCTTGGTTCACCTACGCAATATCAGTTTGCCACCTTATTCTTGCATCAAAAATGAAGGTCGCCATCATTGCCAATTCGCGAGGGCGTGGACTTGAGGTCTTGCTCAAGCGGCTGGGCCCTGAAAATGAGTACCAAGTCTATACCAACCCCGGCAAGGGGTATGTCGAAGCGATGCGCCTGGCCGTGCCCCAACTCCAGTGAGTACGCTCTTTGAGATTCCCTAATTAGTAATTTCCAGATGTGCAATCGGTTTGTGTACCCAGTAGGCGTTTATCTATGAGACTAATCTATATGAGGCGCAACCATCGGTCCTACATTGCCGGTAGTAATTACAGAAAGGCCTATTCCCCGCCATCTGGCCCAAATATCATACAATACAATCCCCGTACCTGCTATACTGCCATGAATCCCCCACCCGCAAATATTCTGCATGTACCCGGATATATTACTATGACTTACAGGCGCTTTGGGCCCGACTATTGCGTGATGATGGTGGGGATATGTGACGTGACCCAAAGGCGCTGCGCCGCTTTAAATATCAGCTGTTCGCCACCATCAAGTTACCCTGGCAGCAAACACAAATTGGATATTACCAATAGAGTCCATAGTGGGTGTAATATTTTAGAATTGTATTTGGTTTTCATGTGAACGCCTACTAAAGCTATAGCGTTGTAAACACATAGGCGTGTAGCATGGGACATAAGCCACGCTCTTTGTTTCAAGCTTCCTTCCAACCGGCACACGGCCCTGCTATCGGCTTCTCATGGGGGGCAACGGTCAACAGCCGGGCCGCCTCAGAAGTCTGAGCCTTATCGGCCGGGTTAATTAATTCCCCAGTCCCGCCCCCCCGCAGGGCTGCGGGTGGTATAGGGTTTCAAGCGACCAGTGCTAGATTTACGAGCCTTTAATTGGGCGGTTCGGATTACAACCATCATATCTGATACGACTTCGCAGATTTCCCATGGCCCATCCCAGTTTGGCGCCAATTTAATATTAGCGGTTGGCTCATGATATCGTAACACCATGTCGCCTACCTTAAATCTAGGGAAGTCAGCATTACCATATGAATTTTTGTTTCTTCGAATGCTTTTCCCCGTATTATTACGTACCCTTCTATATGCGTTGTGGAAACAACACTCCAGCCATCTGATGAAAGCTGGCATACAGGGGTCAGCAGAGGGTTTTTGTAACACTCCAAATTGTAAGTCACAAGGCAGGCGTAATTCCTCTCCAAACACCAAGGTATTAGGAGTAACCCCGGTGGCCGCGTGTACGGTGCAGTTGTACGTGTGTGCCACATATTTGGCTTGTAAATCCCAATCGCTTTGATCTTCATTCACCATACAAGCCAGAGCAGAAATTAGGGTTCTATTAAATCGTTCGACTAACCCATTTGATCTGGGACAGTAGGGGTTGGTGCGGGTTTTATGGCAGCCTATGAGTAAAAGCATAGACTGGAATAACTCCGCCTCAAACTCACTACCTTGGTCCGAGTGTAAGGAAATTGGGGCACCGAAGATCAGCACTCAATTGTCAAGTAAAGCTTGTGCTGCCACAGCTGCTGTTTGATTACATAACGGGTAGACTTGTACATATTTTGTAAAATGGTCTTGGACGACCAACATTACTAAATTGCCCCTACTGGTGAGTTTGAAACCAGAGACAAAGTCACAGGATAACCTACCCCAGCTCTGGCCGGTCATCTGTTGTTGTAAGGGCATTTTGGGTAATCCCAGCCCGGGTTTAATTGTTACGCATTTAGGGCAGGAACGAACCCAATCGCCTACTCTCGCGTTCATGCCAGGCCAATAATACCTCGCACGCAATTTGTCCAGAGTTCTTTCTCGACCAAAGTGCGCCGACGTCTTATGGCAGTGGCAGAACGTTAATACATCTTCTCGTAGAAGAAAAGGGATAATAATTTGTTGGTGAGTCGTCAGTGTAGCACTATCGAGCGCATTTCTACACAGCAACCCATCCACCAGTAATAATTGATCCCATTGATTTAATAATTTAATAGTTTCCGTACTTTCTGCACTGGTGAGATCTCTAGGCGGTCTCACCTTGTGCTCTTTCAACAGTGTTATTACTGCTGAACAGGTATCATCATTTGCTTGAGCTTGACGAATCTCGGTCTGTGACCAGAAATTCAAATCGCTTTCAATTTCCATACTAGGACCTAAAGATGCGACCACTGCCGTGTGCGCCCCACAGTCCTCGCACTCGGGTATTCCACACCGACGGACGGGAATGCGGCTCAGTGCATCGGCGTTAATATGTTGAGGACCCGGCCGATAGGTAATTTGCGTGTTGGTGAGGCCAAACTCGGAGAGCCAGGCCAACCAATGTCCTATCATCCCCTCTGCCTCTTTGAAATTTAATAACCACTTTAAGGAGTGGTGATCCGTACGAATCTGGATTTCAGCATCCCAGAAATAATGTCGCCACTTCTTGGTATAAATGACGATTGCCATTAATTCCCTTTTAGTGGTACAATATCGCCGTTGGCAGGCACTGGCACTTAACCAGTTGCTGGCAAATGTAATGGGCACTTCTACCTCATCCTGTAGCTGACTCAACACGCCGGCTATGGCAAATGCACTCGCGTCAGTATCCAGGATAAATTGTCCAACTGGCTTAGGGTAACCTAATACGGGTGTATCTACAAACAGCCGTTTTAACTCAGTGAATGCCTCGTCCTGCGGTATGCCCCAGTCAAAGGCTTGCGTGCTGACATTAGCCATGTCCTGTATGGGGCGACTACTTCACAAATTTAGGAATAAAGTCCCGATAATACGAGGCAAAACCAATCAAACCTTTAGTCTCTTTAGGAGACTTAGGCGCAGGCCAATTTGTAATGGCCTCCACCTTTCGCTGGTCGGCTTTAATGCCTTGCCCGGAAACAATACGGCCCAAATACTCTGTTTCTCAGCGAAACAAATTGCATTTAGAAGGTTTGAGTTTAAGTTTATATTTACGAAGCCTAAGGAAAACTGCTCGTAAATTGTCGTGGCACTTACTGACAGTGTCGTCAAATATAATGATGTCGTCTAAGTATACTAAACAGTGTGTAAATATCAAACCATTCAACATTTCAGCCATCATTTTTTCAAAGGTAGCAGGTGCATTACAAAGACCGAAAGGCATTACCTTCCACTCGTAGAGTCCTATGTGAGTAGTGAAGGCAGTTTTCTCCCGGTCATCGTCCTGCATTGCAACTTGATGGTATCCAGATTGAAGGTCCCGCCTCGGCGTGGGCGGGGGGCTCCGCGTGGCCCCTCGGGCTTCCCCCCTCTCGTCCAGGTCTCTGTCCATGCGTCTGGTGAGGCGGGTGATGGCCTCGATGAGGAGGGCCGTCTCGCTGCTGGGCTGGCCCGAGGGTGCTGCGGGGGAGGTCGGCGCCGTACAGGGGACGGGGCTCCCCGGGGAGCCCGAGGAGGGTCCTGGCGTGGCCATCCCGGACGTCTTGGAGCTTCTCCGACTCTTCCCTTTGCCGCGGCCGGGCATGGTGTAGGGTCGGCAGAGGAGCAGCGGTCCGAGGTGGAGTAGAGCCAAAGAAGGAGAAAGGGCTGAGAGCTGGAAGGCGGCAGGAGGGCGAGTGCCTGAGGGAGGCCGGCGGGCGGCCTTATAAGGGAGAAAGTGAGGAGTGGCAGGAGAGGCGTGAACGCTCAGGGCCGGGGGAGGGCGAGGGTGAGCAGCGGGCGTCGCGCGAGGCGCGAATGCTGGGTGAAAGCCCGGGAGAGGGGGGGGGGGGAGTCGCTCTGCCTTCCCTCGCATCAAACGAAATGCTTCGCATTACGACCAATGTGCAGAACCACTTATTTCCTCCAAGGCTATCCAGGCTCTCGTCAATGCGTGGCAAACGGTACGCATTCTTGTGGGTCATCACGTTTAATTTGCGGTAATCGATACAAAACCGCCATGTTCCATCCTTCTTGGTAACGAAGTGGACCGGTGAATTGTAGGGAATTTTGCTGTCCATAATAATTCCGGCGGCCAGCATTTTGGCCACCTCGTCTTCCAAGGCCTGCTTCTTGGAATCCATTAACCGGCGGTATGGGATCCTAAACGGGGCATTATCACCGAGTGTCTATATGGTGTTGCACCACATCGGTCCAGCTCAATTTAGCATCCGGCCTCGCGAATATGTCATAAAATTCGAATAGGAATTCTGCAATTTTCATTTTATCTGTCTTATGATCCAAATTTGTGGCCTCAGCCAAGGACAGTATGAAATCAGGGATTTGCGGTAATCCGTCAAACTGATTCCTGTCTACTGAAAACACCTGTTCCAGGGATCCGCCAAATCCCTCCACCCCGCATTCTCTTTTCTGTAGGTCAACCGTAGGGCTGTCAATGGCTCCATGGGATCTGGCCTCTGCTGCGTTACCAATGGTTTGGCCTCACGACAAATGAACCAAGTCGTCTATAGTGTTACAGAGAGGTAAGACTGCACCTTTTGATTTAATAATCAAGGACGGTGCTGCCGTGATCCCTAGGGGATCGAGTATTTCCGGGTCGGGTTCAATTAAACACTGACCTTCCCCATCCATCTGCCTGGTGGCAATTAAGGCCGCGACCGTTTGGTGAGCGGCTATCGTCACATCCTCAACCAGATATGCAAGGCCGCAATCTCTCCTGAGTTGGCAATGTGCAATACCTCAAAGAGCCCATTATGCGGGTTAGGCTGGCTTCATAAAATGACATCCAGTCACTCCCCAATATACCCTCTTCGGGTATATCAACTATTAAGACCGATGAGTCAAAGACCTGGTTGGCGATACCCAATGGTATGTCGGTGCAACCAAATTACGGGATCACCAGGCCTTTAACGCTCAATGGTCTAACGTCTGACACCAAATTACGGGTGTTTAAATTAAGGTCATCAAAGAATTGCTTCCCTATCACGGATATAGCGGCGCCCATATCCATAAGGAAAAACCCTTTTGAGCCTCTAATATTGATGGAGATATACCATCTTTTCCCATTGAGTGGGAAAATATCAGTGACAAACCTGTCTCGCTCACCTACAATGTGTAAGTCCAGACCGGTTTTCTTTCAAATGTAATCCATGCACACATCGGGCTCGCTATCGCTCGCATTTTGTTAGCATAACGACCGCATACCTGCCAAGAAAACCTGGCGGACATTTAGTGCTGAGCAGGTGGATGTTAAGGTAGAGCCTGAGGATAGGCACAATTCTGTCGAGAGATTGTGCAATCGGGTTGTAGCACAACTTTCAACCGTTGCACTCGGAAGCTTACCCGGTGATACCGTAGCTAGCAACACTCCCGGCATTGCAGCTGGTTCTAATTTAAATATGTTCCATCCTCAATAAATTCTGCCCCAGAGGGTGATTGGGTGGGCATGGCCGCAATATTTTTGCTTTTGGCCATAATTAATCTGGCCAGTAAGGCCGCATCATGGTTGGAGTTATCACGACCTTTGCGATCCCCCTCCAACATAGCCTGTTCAATGGAACGCATCTTGGTATGAGGACATTTGGATGCCACATGACCAAAGCCTCTACATCTATACCACTCGGTATCTGGTGTGGTTATGCGAGGCCTATTATTGGGGTTCCTTTGGAACGCCCCGGAGGACCTTCCCTGGTACCCAGAATTGGATTGCTGGCGTTTGCCATGCCAGTCCCCTTTTCCGGGGTAATTAGCAACGTGATCGTTATTGGGCCTCGCACCCTGCCCGTGAAACGCACTTATGCCCGCGTTTTGGTCGCCATATTCAGGCTCAGATGTGGCACTGGTGATCCCGGCCACCCCGCTTCTGGCTGGGATAATGCGTGCTTTCGCAGCATGGTCTTGCAGCATTCCTCCATGGTATGTCTACCAGGGGACAGTTGTTTAATAATCATGTCGCATTCTTCGCGGTCTCGCAGACCATTAATGAACACGGCTACAGTTTTGTGAGCGATTAGGTCTCGCGACATGCCGCATCCTAGCCTGGCTTTTTTGGCTTCCGACTCGAGCAGCATACCATAATAAATGGAATTCGCGGGGTTGGTAGGCCTTTGGAAGCGTTTCTCAAAGAGTTCCCATTTAGACAGGGGGTCCAACCCCTTAAACTGCCAAGCCAAAGCTTCAACCAGCTCATCTAAGGTGTCACAGTCGTCCTGCTCCCACCTGGCTACTGCAAGTTGGCCAGGGCCGTCCTGCAGTAAATGTAATAGGCATGTCAGCGCGGTGGTTTCATTCCACCGGTTGACGGACATCGGCTTACTAAATTTCTCTTGGTGGATCCCATCTTGGTGGATACCATCGAAGGGAGGCACCTCCACAGCACGTACCCTTGCGGGCTGGTCCTGTTCCTGTACACTAATATTGCGGGCCCGTGAATGCATAGTCCGACTTACGGCTGAGGCATCAATCCCCAGGTTTATATTCGAGGCCTCCATCACAGCCCGGCGAATCGCGGGGTTGGATCGGATAATGGCCTGTTCCTCATTCGTAAAACGATAAGTGGCATAGGAGTCGACATTCATGGGCCCCCCGTTGATTGCAACCAGAGGCGCTTGGGCCACAATGCGTTATGTTGGCAGTAGTTCTGCCAATGGATGCATTAGACGCGTTTCTGTTAATATTAAAATACGGGCAACGCCCATTTTGCTGCTGAATGGTATCTAGCATTTGGTTAGTGATGCCGGCGGCCAACTGGGGCAGGTAACATGTAGGTGAGGTCAATCTCTGGGGGAGGGAGGATAGGAACGCGAGAGCCCGTATCTCCTTCTTGCCGCCGGAAGGAGAATACGTTGGATGTATCGCGGCCTGACCCGCATCCTGTAGGTCGTAGGATCTTTCTAGATTCGGGAGGGGTGGGGTCCGTATTTGGGATGCGGGGACCCGTGCCCGAGTTTTGCGAATTCGCACTTAAGGATTGGGGTGAATCACCACCATAGCAGACTGGGTCCGCATTTAATGTACGGGGAGAAACTCCACCTGAGCAGACCAGTTCCGCATTTATAGGGGCACCATCTGATGACAGTGCCTCTAGCTCACCCTCACCTTCCCCCGCATTTCCTGCCGACCTTAGGCAGCTGCGGCGAGAGGACACAGGGACACTAGGGTCCGCGTGTTTCCTCGCCATGGCTTTTGCCATCGCCAGGTAGCGATTTATTAGTTAATTCCCCCTACAAGAAAAAAGGGTTATTATAGAAATCTCCCGATAATTTGGAAGGTGGTAAGTACTTTGGTCTAGATTTAAGCAGAGATTATGTGAATATTTCGATATAAAAAAAACAAAAAACTTCTATTAAAAAAAACTTTGAATTCCCTGCGAAAAATGAAATAAAAGAAAGGTGTATAAAAGAAATGAGCAACTAAGAGAAATAAACAGTAATATACCCAGATATTACTGTTCCTTTGCCTTAGTCTTTTCTTGTTATTTCCTTTATTTTACTATATAGATACGCCGTAAATTTCCGAATATTTTTCGAATGCCTACCTCATAAGGGTATATAAAAACATGAAAGGTTAGTAGAAGTTAGTAGAAGTTTATAAGAAGTTAGGAATAAAAAGAATTAACCGAAAAGTGACCAGTGGAGCCGTGCTAAAGGTCGACCAAACAGTCTGCAGCCTTTGACGTGTCTGCGCGGAGGTTCCACCTACGCGTACTGACGTCACCTTCACTCCGCGACGCGCTTCGTCGCTTGGAGACACCGTAACAAATGGAAAAAGCAGCCTAGTTCAAAGCTATCTGCCTCAGCCCAACTAAATGTTCCATTAGAACCGATCCAAATGTCGGCAGGCCGCAGTAGCAATTTTTTTTCTTTTTGTTTAAAACTCTAACTACATATAACGCCCGTTAATGCCTTATGCCGCAGTAGCTAATCCTCGTATCCACGACTCTATCCGTTCAGAGCGACACAAGGATAACGTCGTTATTATGGGCAGACGCCTGACGTCTGAGTTACCCCCTGTGGAATCTAGGCTTTTAGCCCTCACAGCGAAATGAGTATGACTAACCGCAAAAGAAAACCAGGAATACCAATTTAGTTGAACACCATTATTTCTCCATTATAATGCAACCCTGGGTATTCACTAAACCGTCATGGTACAGCGTGGAACCTAAAAACAGGAGCCGCCGTTCACTGTCACCAAACGAGTGAGCTGTCACAAAGACAACAACACCGTTTTTTTTCTATTAATTTGTGTATCAAAAGTGAATTAAGAGGTATTACACTTCTTACTAATCCTGGTCATGGCACCAGTTTAACCGTGGGGCTATTCCACCCACACTTAAGGCGACCCTACAGGTTAATTTATATAATTATTTCCATGTGAATTTCCTGGGCCAGCCGCGGGCCGCCGCTGCCTCCCGTCCCGCCTGCAGGAAGTCTGTGTCCTTCCGTGTCATTCCCGGGCTAAGGTCGGCCAGCCAGAGTATAGTCTAAATACAGATTTTGTCCCCTCTCGCATTTATCGGCCTAAAGCAATTACTTAGTTATTTCAACTAGCTGGCTGGTCTGCCCGCCCTACGGTGTATTTAAAACGTTTAAATTGATCCAGAACTAAGTAGATGCTCTAGTGTCACTGCCACTGTCACGGATAATCAGCCTACGTTACTGTCATATTTTAGCCAAAAGATCTCTCCATTAATTCTGTTGATATGTCTGTTATAATCTCCCCGCAGATGGGTTAAGTAGCTGTATAAGGCCTATCTAGGCTTAAGGCCCTTGATTATATATATAAAGCAATCCAATGTTAAGTTTGACCATAGCGGTTAATCCATAGAAGTCTGGAGGATAGTAAAGAATGAAAGGAACGTTCCAATTTACTTTTCCAAGAGCTCACGGCCTTTTATTCTTAACCAAACTAACATTCGTTTGTAGCACATATCGTAGAAGTATTATGCAAACCCCTTCCATTATCATTAAATTAAAACAAGTTTAGAATTTCGACAATATAGGCCTAAAACTCGGCTAAAACAACAGAGCGTCATTGAATACGTCTGATCGGTCTGGGTCCGAACGCCCGACCTTCTATCATTGCCAGGCGAGTCGCAATTTGCATCTCCTAGCAATGCTTTACAGCCAGAAACCCGGTGCCCCGTGAATGTTTGGCATTCGGGAGTCTACCATGGCGAGTAGCCTGTATTTCCAAATACGGGTTAATCGGCGCACGCTCGCGAATGTCACAAGGCGAATAGTCTCGCCCACTTCACATGCAAAATTAATGGCAAAACTACATATTACGAAATTCATATCTCAGGGACCAATAGACCAGATTTCCTTTATTATACACATGAGACTGTCTCAAAAGGTGGCAAGCAATATGGGGCAACACCTTGTCCATTGCAACAATCAACATACCATCTGCTTATGCATTTGCTCAGGATAAACCGATTTGTTTTTTACATGGTGTTTCATAATACCAATAGAACACATATTCATTTGAAGCAAATGTCCTTGTGTTTTCAGTGCAACCGTTTCTGTGCCGTTTTCTGTCGATCAGTACATGGACAAAAAAGAAGAGTTATCACCCCCTTAGACAGGCCCACACCTGTAATCAGTATTATAAGAGCTTTCTAGCTGTACCATTTGCAAACTAACTCAGCGAAAGAAAATTCAGCCAGGAGTACCTAGCATCAGATGGTTTTAGTCATACTTAACTTCTTTTCCGTCATTTTGTCGTTTGCTGTTTTGGCCGGTGTTCACTAGCATCCTGGCACAGCTGCGTTGTTTGGTGCAAGGATCATGTTAGTTTTGCTGGCTGGAATTGAGATGGGGGGGGGGAGAGACTTGGCAGTACCTCGCTTATGAGTGTGGAAGGGGAGGGGCAATGATCTATGTTCATTCTTTTGTCTGGTATATTGTATTTAATTTCAAGGCGATGCATGGTGGGAAATCTTGCTGCTACCATGACTTGTTTATGCAGTAACATATCTGATATCCCAGTGCCAACCTTTTAGTTCAAATTCCTGGGTCCAACCCATATCAGTATTCGACCATGGTTAACTAACTTTAGTGTCCCATCTCAGTATCTATATTATCACCTCACTTAGAATCGAATCCATGGTGGCAACAGGAGACTTTCTCCCATAAGTTTAAACGGGGTTGAACTGGCCTGGCACCTGGCACATAGAGGGTATCCACCAGTGCATCTGTATATTTGCTGTTCAGTCCTGATTTTTTGCTTCCGTGAGGCTGTTTCTCTTGGAGACCAGCACCTGGCCTAGTTTGTTCAAGCCACCGTAGGCCCTATCTCTCAGTGCTTTGCTGTGCAGTGTTGCACCTATCCCATAGTAGGCATTGTTGGTTGTGTAGTAGTCTGTACATGAGCTCTACTACCACGTGGTAGCAGCGGTGACTATGCCGTACACCAGCGCAGTACCTCTATACTGCGCCAAGTGGTAGCACGGGTACCCACCGGACAGCAGACCCCAACTGGGCGGCCCTCTACTGCGAGTGACTGACCCCCCCCCCCCCCCCACACACACCTATAGAGTCGACGTGGGATCTGGCGAGTCAGGGGGCGGGTCAGACAACTACTGATACCGCGGAGAGCAGATGGTTCAATAAACCAAGTTGAAGCGTACTCTGATTGAATCTTGGTGTTCTTCCTTGAGTAATCGTGAGTGAGAGTCGGAGGGCCGTGGGCCATTACATTGGTGCCATGACCAGCTCGCCTTCTGCGTAAGGGGTGAGTCTTGGACCGGGGCCGTGGACTCCGAAGGTAGGTTCTCTTCGTAATATTTATTGCAAGTGTTGATAGCTATTGGATGCAGTTAGCACAGCTGAGTGGCAGTCCACCACCATGAATTGCGCCGTTGTTTACACCGGTGGCAATACAGGGTGGTGGGCGTGACGCGCAGTTGGGCACTCGTTCTGGTGGGTGTGGCATGGCGTTGAAAATTGTCGCGGCTTCAAATGCAGTGCGAAATGTTCTCTCGGTTAGTGATAATACTGGGGAGGGCATTACGGGGAGTGCAATGAAAGGTGGTCCCCATGATCCCTGTCATGGGGAGATTTCCCTGGCTTTTGAGACAGGGCTCGTAGCTGATGACTCGTTGACGTTTACGTTGGAGCATGATTTGGTTATGGGTCGTACGTTTTCTGGGTCGCAGTCAGAGGTAGAGCATCAGGAATCGATGCGTATTCGCCGTCTGCGAGCTTGGAAGCGACCCCAGTTTGACCCGATGATGGAGCAGAGACGGGTGTGGGATGATATGAAAGTCTCCAATACTGCATCTTTCGTGCGCGATTTAGCTGATCTAAATGCAGCCAGAGAGCGTGTATATAAACAGATGAGAGGGACAACTCCCATACTAGACCGTGTAACAGCTGCCGACTGTGGCGCTCCAAGTAGTGGTTGTTGAACAGTATATGACACAGCTGTCAAACTCAAGGCATTGTCAATGGCCGTGAGCAATCTTCGTACAGAAAAAGTGAAATATCTCTAAAACTACACCACATAGAAACAAACTGTTTGCAACACATATAGAAAACATATTTAACGGTGAGACTATATTAAATTCATATGGCTAGGGTTCTGTATTTCTATTAATTTTGAATAAAATACACGTTTTGCACTATACGTACGGCAAACTCAAGGCATTGTCAATGGCGGTGAGCAAGCTTCATACAGAAAAAGTGAAATATCTCTAAAACCACATGACCTAGACACAAACCGCTTGGAACACATATAGAAAATATGTTTACCAAAAGGATTATATTAAATTGATAAGGTTAGGCTTCGGCATTTCTATTAATTTTGAATGAAAACAAATGTTTTGCACTGCACGTACCGGCAAACTCAAAGCTTGTTCAACACTAACCGCCAGGAACGCCACTGTAGCCTGTGTTACCGATTTTCGCGGGAGTTGTCCCTCTCATCTGTTTATATACACGCTCTCTGATGCGGCACAGAGCATCTCCGCAGAAGAGGTAAATTCTAACCGAATTCTAGTTGAGGAGCAGCAAGCTGCTTTCATGAGACAGACGGAGGATTTATCCATGCGTGAGGCGCTGAATGTTCAGTTGCAAGGCAAGAATCAGAGATGTGAACAATTGCTAGCTGCCGAGAGGGCTGGCATTGATTCTGCTCTGGAGGCCCTTGAAGGTGAGCACGCAGTTTTTCAGGCTGAAAAACTGGCGTTTCAACGCAGTTTAGGGCTTGGCGACAGTTGTGCAAGGGTTACTGAGTCTACGCAGTTGGATAGCCGCGAGATGCAGTATCCTGCATATAGTACGCTCCCGGCTTCCGTGGGTAGCTCGCTGCATTTGCTGGCGCCTTCTAAGGGGGGCGGTGGTGGATGTGGGGGTCCTAGGGAGCCAGTGCCCTCTTCTGGGGATGTTACTTCTCGGGGGGGGGGGGGACGGAAGGTTCTGTGCAGCATCAGTGTGGTGTTGTTCAGTATTCCGTATATGTGGGTAATACTCATGATAATGTACGGAGTGAGAGGATTCCTGACCCAGGGGGTTTGGGCAGTGACGCGGTACCCATCGCATCATTGCCTGGACTGCTGGTGGGTCACCAGTACTCAGTAGAAGAGATGTGGTTGTTCCGGAATCATCCAGCAATAATGGATGTTATTCGGGAACCGGCTTCTATTGGGGGTGGGGCCGGATGGAAGTCATGTAATAGGGATATGTTAGAGCTGGATGAGAATGTTTTAAGGTATCCTGTGCCGGGTTCTGCGCATATTCCGATGTTGCGTCCTAAGCCATTCACAGGTATTAAACAGGAGTGGAATACTTGGTGGTGGGATTTTATGTTGGATATGCGGTCCAACATGTGGGATGAGAGGGTAGCTCTCATTCAGCTGTTACCTCTGCTGAGGAATAGGTCGGCGCAGGATTGCGTGGACGCATGGAGGCATCATGGGTTGACGATGATGAGGGAGTTGCTCCCAATCATCTCGTATAAGTTCCGTCCTGTGGACCCCATGGCGAGCTGGTATCAGTGGAAGAAGCGTGTCCAAACTGCCCGTGATGGATCGTACCGTGTGTACGGTCTGCAGCTACAGGTTGATGGGTGGGAGGCTGCAAGAGATACTGGGATGAGTGAGAGTGCAATCGAGACTGAGATAGTCAAGCGTTTTGTGTGCTCACTCCTTGATCCTGGGGAGCAGCGTGCTGCCTATGACCATTGGCGGCCGGATAAATCGTCTCTGGAGGAGATGTTTGAGGTAGTCGACGATTACTGCGCCAAGGCACTGCGTGCTGGGCGGTCGACTGCGGTAGAGGCTATTCGGCTATCAGATGAGTCGGATAGTGAGTTCGAGGTTGAGGTGGCTGCGTATAACGCACCGCATGATCCTCGGCGTAATTGTGGCGGTAGTTACTCCCGGGGTGGTTCTGGGGGGGTTATCGTAGTGGTAATAACTTCCGGGGTTCGACAGGCGGTGGCTATCGTGAGGGTGGCAGTTTCCGTGCGGGCTGTGGGGGAGTTATCAGTCGCCGCCTATCACTAAGGCACTGGTCCAAGGTTGGGTGTGTGATGTGATAGGGGAGCAGAAATCTGCTGCGCAGGTGGCAACAGGTGGGCCTGGCTCATCTGGGTTATCTGTGCACATGCGCATAGCTAAGAAAGATACACATGCTCGAGATCACGAGTGTGGTCATTGCTTTCCTTTTGGTCATTGGCCTATACAATGTACTGGAGTAAAACGTACTCTCGAGGAGGCTGTGATAGCCGGTGATCATGAGGGTAGGGACAACTCGGGTGTTGATTGGGCTAGGTTGGCGCGTCACCGTAAAGACAGGGACGCAAAGGCTAAGCCTAATTTAAATGCCTAGGGTTGGACCGTTTGGGCTTAGGCTCAACCCAATTGGCAAACCCGGGTACCACCAAAATGGACGCGGTGTTAACTGTCAAGGAAGCCGGTGTGCAGTCTGATGCTAGCACGGGACCGCTGGTGATCGCCCCTGGTGATTCTATCCCTGTGGAGTCGATATTGTGGGATGGTATGGAGCAGATAGCGCATTGCATTTCTGCTTTGGCTCCCGCACCTTTGGACGACTGTATGCAATTTATAGCACAGCGTCAGGGGTGTGACCTGTCTCACCCTTGTGGTAAGTGCCTGTTCGTGGATTCCACTTTCTGGACTTTGGACGGAAAACAGTGGTATGTGAGAGTGTGCGTTAGAGGGACTATCAGGTATTTTTTTAATAGACAGTGGTGCTGCGGTCACATGTGTTGGACGAAAATTCTTCGATAAGTTAGATGGTGATAAGGTGTTTTTCGATAATAGCGTGAAGCCT
Source organism: Branchipolynoe longqiensis (assembly GCA_030323885.1). Classification (NCBI taxonomy): domain Eukaryota; kingdom Metazoa; phylum Annelida; class Polychaeta; order Phyllodocida; family Polynoidae; genus Branchipolynoe; species Branchipolynoe longqiensis. Next base: position 101,927 of record JASIRB010003754.1, read on the forward strand.
GTCACTGTCACCGTTGCGCCACTCAAGCAGTAGGGACAAGCCATACTATCTCTGGAGATCGGGGCAAAAATATTTCATTATGCCCCTACTGTTTCCGATATTTCATAAGATGGTATTTTGGGTGCGGAATTTTTGGAGTATTATGGTTGTGAGCTGCGCCAGGCTGGCAGCCTATATCTTCAATATCCATATCAACTCATGGTGCAGTGTGAATTGTGTCGCGATAGGCAGACTGTGTCTGCGGTTGCGCAAGATATTCGCATTGCTCCGATGACCGGTTGTGATGTTAAAATCACAGCTGATGGGGTTGACGGTGATCACCAAAGCCTATTTGAACCATTAGTCTCGGAATTGCATGAGCTGGGATTGAGGGGTCAGAATACGCTAGTGTGGAGTCCTGATGATTCAGTAGTGCCTTTGTTTAATCCAAATCGTTATACGGTTAGACTACATGAGGGTACGACCATCGGGTTGATTGGTGAGGCTACTGACTTTGGCGAGGTTCATTGTGAATATGCCAGAGTTGAGTTAGGTAAACAATCCGGTGTGGACATTGCTCGCGGCAACGAGGTCGCTGAGTCAGCTGTTGGTGCAGTTGACCCAGTGGGCGGGGTTGGCGTGGGGCGGTGTTGTGCGGTCAGCTGTTCGCAGTTACATGGTAATTGGGGCAGTGGTTGGCCTGAGCTGCGTGTTGCGCATGCGGCGCAGTTGAATTCCCCCTCTAGTGTTGTGAGTAGTAGAGGGGAAGTGGGCATTGCGGCGCTGGGTAACGTATCTGATACGGTTAACCTTGGTACTACGGAGGACTGCGTGGCACCTCCTGCAGTATCTGAGGCCCTTGGTGGCAGCTTGCCTGCACATCTTGTGCCCTTAGCTATGGGGTGTGAGGTGGTGGATGAGTCCGGGCGCTCTCAGGTTGTGGAATTTCTGGGTGGAAATGTTCAGGTTTTCGCAGTTCCTGGTGAGACATTAGGCTGGATAGAGGTGGTGAAGCATGGCATTGATGTCGGCGATTCCGCTGCTTTTAGAATTCCCTATCGGCGTTTCATGCATTCTAAAAAAGATGCACTGGAGACAGAGCTGCATAAGCTGCTGGATAGTGGGGTGATTAGGAGATTAACATAGTAATAAGAATAGAACAAAAATACAATGCCCAGAGGGCCCAAAAAAACTAACATAGACTACTAAACATACCAACAGACTATCTATCTGCTACTGAAATGCAGACAATCAAATAACTTATCAGCAGTTACTGTTTAGTAAGACAACACCAACACTACAGCTGGCCAGCATTGAAAACAAGCCTGGGTACCCAGGCTTACATGCTATGGACAGAATAAATACAGCCTCAATAAAAAAATAAAATAAAAAATAAAAAAGTAGTGACTCCCCATGGAGTTCCCCTGTCCATTTAGTCAAGAAAAAGGATGGTTCGATCCGTTTTTGCATTGACTATAAAAAGCTCAATACTGTGACGCGGAAAAATGCTTACCCATTACCGTGCGTCGATGAGTCGCTTGACAGTTTGGGAGGTAATGAGTGGTTTTGCACTCTGGATCTGCAATCTGGTTATCATCAGGTAGCGATGGATCCAGAGGACATTGAAAAACGACTGATTTTAGTACGCACCTAGGCTTGTTCGAGTGGAACGTGATGCCGTTTGGGCTGTGTAATGCTCCAGCCATGTTCGAAAAGAAGATGACGGATATGCTGGCTGGTCTTCAGTGGAAGATCTGCCTGGTGTATTTGGATCATATCATTGTCTTTGGTTGGACACTAACCGAATGTCAGGATCGGCTTCAAGCAGTGTTCGATCGTTTGCGTTCCTATGGACTGAGGCTCAAGGCTTCGAAGTGTAGGCTTTTTAGGCATGAGACGTGAGACGCAGTACCTAGGGTGTGTTGTTTCTGCGAAGGGGATTAAGGCAGACCCGGAAAAGCTCTCTGCAATTGCAGGGTGGCCCAGGCCTGAGGATATGAAGGAGGTGAGATCATTTCTTGGGTTTGTGTCATATTACCCCGATTTCATTGCGGATTTTACGCGGTTAGCTGTTCCTCTGCAGGACTTGGTCATTACCGCGAGGAAGATAAAATTTGTGTGGGGCGATGCTCAGGAAGCAGCATTCCTGGGCTTGAAACATGCCTTTACTCAGACCCCAGTGCTGCAATATCCGTGGGCAGTGGGGCAGTTCATTCTGGACACTGATGCGTCGGGGTTTGCAATCTCGGGCGTGTTGAGTCAGGTTCAGGATCGGATAGAGGTCCTGTTGTCTTTTGTGAGTAATAAACTTAATAAAGCACAGCGGAATTATTGCACGACAAAGCGTGAGTTGATGGCTATCGTCGTGCATAGCAAGAAGTGGAAACATTTGTTGGTAGGGTCAGAATTTATTATCCGGACAGATCATCATTCTCTTCGTTGGTTTTTGAATTTCAAAGAGGCGGAGGGGATGATGGGGCATTGGTTAACCACTTTATCTGAATATGGTGTGACTAATGAGCACATTGTGTACAGAAAGGGAGTGGATCATATCAACGCAGATAGTCTGACTAGAATCCCGGTTCATAAGTGCGGCCGGGGTGATTGCACGGACTGTGGCATGCATAATATCTGCGATGCGTCTGGCGGACATAGATGATGATGAACTTTGGACGTTATCAGAGAGGTTCGCTTGCCGCAGAGCCAAGATCCCTCCATACTGTGTGTGATCAAGTGGTTGGAGGAGGGCCGCTCCAAGCCTCTGCGTGACGAGCTGGTGGTGGAGAATGCAGAGACTCGTAAGATTATAAATCAATGGGATCTGCTTGAACTGAGTGAAGGTGGGCTCTGCAGGTGGAAGGTAGTGGGTGAAGACCTACGCAGTCACCTGCAGATCGTCGTGCCGTTTACATTGCGCGATGATGTGTTGTTGTTTTGTCATGGGCATTCTACAGCTACACACTTTGGGCGGGTTCGCTCCACCAAACTTTTAGCTTGGGAGGTTCTATTGGCCTGGCATGTCTTCTGATATTAGGCAGTGGGTACGCACTTGCCATAAATGTCAGCTGGTGAAGCCGGGTGAGGGGATTTCTAAGCTACCGTTGACTCAGGAATTGTCTGGGCATCGGTGGCGCTGTCTAGCATGAGACTTTGTGTCTGGATTTAAGATGACGTCTAGGGGGAATGTGGTGATGATGGTAGTCCAAGAATATTACACTAAGTATGTGCAAGTGTACCCCTTAAAAGATCACACTGCATCCACTGCAGCACAGGCATTGGTGGATAACTGGGTATTAATATTCGGTGCCCCAATACGGATCCATTCGGATCAGGGACGGGAATTTGAGTCCACACTGTTTCAGTCCATGTTGCGCTTGTTGGGCGTTAAAAAAATGCATACGAACCAGTACTGTCCACAATCGGATGGTATGGTAGAGTGCTTTAATAAGATGCTAATATCTGCATTGGCTTGTACCGTGAATGACTTTAAGATGATTGGGATTTACAGGTCAAGTTTGTGGCACACGCATATAACTGTACGGAGCATGCATCTACGGGTGTGACTCCTAACAGGTTACTATTTGGGGAGGAACTCCGACTAGCAGCTGATCTGCAGTTTGGGGTGGTGAATCGTCAAGTAGACCGGCCTTGTGAGATCATGTTTGTAAGATGGTTGGAGCATTGCTTTCACCATGTGTATAGCGCAGTTCGCGATGCTTTAGGTCGGGCAGCGGTTCGTCAGAAATCTGACTACGGGCCTGCTGCGTGGTGCCAGTTCAAGGTGGGAGATCGGGTAGTGCGGTATCATGCGCCCCTAGCTCGAGTCAAGCTAGCGAAGAACTGGGATGGTCCCTTTACTATAACAGAAGTTGTCTCTGACAGCACAGTTATTATGAAGGTCAAGGATGCGAAATACCGTAAATCTAACGTTAGACATCTTAAGCTTTACATCGAGCAGATGTCTAGAAATGCTGGACCATCCCCCTGGTTGGATGCGCATGTAGGGGACGGGCCCACACCTGCAAAGGTGGAGGCTGACACTATAGATGCATTCAATCGGAAGAAAGTGCTTCCAGTTACTGCGGGAGAGGCTATGCGCCCTAAGCGCCATAGGCCTGACAAACGGAAAAATAAACGTCGGCGTCGTTCTAGATCAGTGTCTGATGCCGATAGTGTTGTTTCTGTATGCAGTAGCTCGGGTAGTGACAGCGACTTTGTACCAGTTAGACAGGGGTCTGATGTGGGCTCGGATGCCCCCCCTGTGTGGCGATCTGAGTGATTAGCATTACGACGCAGATAACTGGTCTGGGTGGAATAACGGGTATTAGGCTACTCCACCCTGGTGTTGTCGGGTCTCCAGGGGTTGGGCATACATGAGATACTCCAATCCCTGTCACACAACGAGTAATGCAGTACATATGTTCAGTTAAACCTTGCTATGCAGTTATTTGAGAGTAGTGGGGAAGGACCGGGGGCCCCAGGGGCGCCAATGAATGGGCGCAGTTACTACTGTTCTGCGTAATGCCTCTGCCTAAGCCATGTGTTTATTATCTGCTATTTCTTGTCTAACACATTGGTTATAGTTGACGGGGCGTGCTGCGTGTTAGCTGCTATCACCGGGGGAGTGTTTATGTTTACTGCGGGATTGGCTGTGTAACTGGTTCGACTGTTCAGTTGGGCGTAACTGGGTCACTTATAGCATGTATGTGTAACTGGGTGAGTGGGTTGCTGGCACTACGCAGTACGTGTTGTTGTTGGTGGGTACTGCATAAGTGGCGGAGATCTGTTGCCGGGGGTAGCCCAGTATTGTGCACCGGCTGGCGGGCGTGCCTTGTGGTAGAGCTAACTAGGTTACCCTTATAATCTGCGGTTGGGGATTCTCCGGGGATGCATGGTGCGGTGACGTCAGCGGTACTGCAGGGGGTGGGGAATACCACCGTCGGGTGGTTTGGCTGGGTTCCTATGTAGGTCACGCTAGTTGTACCGGTGGCACACCTGGTGTTTCGTGAGTGAGGTAAGCGTTCTCTGGTTGGTACGCTGACTGCACTGTGGTTCTGCGTGGGAGGAGATGGAGCCAGTCACTCTACCGGCTGCCGGAAAACTAGGTGGGTGTCTTTGTTCCTCAAACATTAATCCTATCTCTCTTTGCATATTCCTTATTGTGACTGTACATTGTGACAAAGATAAGAATATAGCAAGGCCGGCCGCGACTGTGTTGGTCTGTGCGTTTACCGCACAGACTTGACACAGCATGTACGGCGATCGTCTGTTGTGGGGGATACGCGACTTGAGCTGCCATGGCAGTTCGTTGCGTTTTCAACATGGCAGATGATATTCTTGATTCACCCAGCACTCCATTAGGGGGAGCTGAGGCCTCAAATTCCCTCGGGCTACTCTTTGAAGAGGGCGAGGGTGGCGACGATGTAGGTTTATCCTGCATAGGGACCATTAGGCCATTAGGCGGTGGGGAGATTGTTGGTGCAGTCTCTCCACAGCTGTCTAGTCCCCTATTGTCACCCATGTTGATGGTAGCGAGGGGCCCACAGCGGGTTACGGCGACTGGGATTTTTTCTCCTCCGGGAATAGCTGGCCTGTCGTTACGTTCCCCTGACGAGTCGAGTGATCGGCAGCACGCAGCCTCCATGGTCATAAGTGCTCAGGCGATGGTAAACGCTGACGAGTTGTCACCCTTTCGAGAGTGGCAGTCTCGTGAGAAGGCTTTGAGGGCATCCACTTGTTCTTCTCGTACAGATCCGTTCTCGCTCAGCCGAGCTGAGGTGAGGATGGTGCAGCCTCTCAGCAGTAGCTCATATGGTTCTTGCCAGGTGGTGCTGCCGACCGCAGTTGCTGCCCGACCTCCTATGAAGATGTCCGCGAGCTCTGAGGATGTAGGCGCTAGAACCCTTGGGAGTCTGGCGCTGGCACCTCATGAAAACGGACCGTCTGGAGGGGGAGGTTCTAGTGAGAGAATGGACGTGGACGCTGTTGTGTCTACCCCGGTTGGGGGCGGTGAGCTGCTTCGGCCTCCTGCCCCCTCTTGAGCGTCTGGTGCCTTGAGAGAGGCCCAGGTGAGGATTGCTATGGAGAAGGCAAAAGCCTCTGTACAGCGTGACACTGGTCCTCACCCTGAATTTGTGCAGCTGTTGGCTTGCGTGTTGGCGGGTCAGTGGTGTATACGGTGTTGAGCTGGGTTTTCAGATAGCTGAAGACTTGACGCATTCATCGGAGTGGATCATCCGGTCGTGTAAGGGTGGGCCGGTTAAGCTAGCACGGTTCCTTTCATGGAACGTGGCAGGCTTGACCGAGAATGCTTTGTCGCGATTGTGGCATGATGACCATGATAGACCGCGTAGTATTAGAGACTATGTGGTCTGGCAGAAGGCTACCGGCAGAAGGGCTACCGTGACATCCCTGTGAACTATGGGCGTGGGGCTAGGACCGTCCGTTGTAAGGGTGTGGGGAAGAGGACCTCATCCCTTGTAGCGCTGCCCGATGGCTCAGCCATTGAGTTGCAGCGCAATCAGGGATCAGACAGGTCAGCCTCACCTCCCCCAGTGCCCCCTCCACCTCCTCCTTCTGCTGCACAGCAGGCACAGAAGGACTCGCCAGAGTTGCCAGTCATGACAGCTCAGGAGGAGGGTGCTGTGAAAGGTGGGCAGTGCCGTAAGCGTCGAAAGCTGGTGGCTGCGCTAACACCCGACCGTGCCAAAAGTCACCGGAGCGACTTTTGGCACGGTCGCCGGACCGTGCCAAAAGTCACGGTCCGGCGACCGTGACTTTTGGTATCAGTGTCTCAACCAGTGTCCTTAGGTCAGATGCCGCGGCGACGTGTGTCGGCGGCTGCGGGATCTGCCGCTCAATTGGTGGTGACTGCGTCTGCAAGCTCGGTTGTGAGACCTGTGGAGATTGCTCCTGTTGTTGTTCCTTGTGACTGTGTGACCAGCAGTGGCTGCGGTCCCGTTGGCCGATCATGGTGTCACTCTCGCATTGGACGGCATCACAAAGTGTCTCTGCGAGGCCAACCGCTTGGATGTAACGTCCAGGATTACTGAGTCGGTCGACGGCCTGGTTAAAGCCTTCATTGAGGGCTTTGACATGGTCGTGGCGCAGACTCAGGATGTTCTGCACGCCAGGCTGAGGGTAGGCGTGGTGCAGACTTTGACTGTGTCGTTGAAGACAAGAAAATTGTCGAACGAAAGTTGGAGGCATCGCGCGAGCAGAGGGCATGGCAAGCTGAGGTCAGTAATGACATCAACATGACCTTTCATGCCTCGTTTCGCCGCGACACCCGGAGCTGGCATGGTTCATTGCGTTCTTTGGATCTCTCCGGCTTCACCATCGAGGACAGGCTGCACGGCCTGCCGGCTAGCTTGGTGTCCGATGCTGCTGCGGCACATCGGGCGCTGCTGGGATGTGCGGCTAGTGCGCCTACTGACGCTGACCGTGACGTTCAGATGACTGGTGGCAGGAAGGTGGATGACGATTAGTCGTTGTTCTCTCCTGCCCGAGGGATTTTGAACGTCTCATCAAATTCAGATGACAAGTGGTGGGGCGGTGGACAACACGTAACTGTTGGCACAGTTGGGCGTTGCTCTCCCCTGCCTGAGGGATTCTGGATAACGTTGATATATCTGATGATAGGTGGCAGTTAAGTTAGCGGTGGTTGACTGTTCATGCAGGTGATCGGCGCTAGCTCTGGGTTTCACGTTGGGGTAATTGAAAGACCAGCACCCCTGTGGCGGTTATTAATTTTTTTTTATATACATTAAAAATATATAAAATAATTTTTTTTCTCTCACAGTTCATCTCCCTTAAGGAGGTGGATACCGCCTTGTGTATATATATATCTATATTTAATAATAATATAATATTGTATATACCTTTTTAGTGCTACGGTGCTTTTTTTACATTGATAGCCATGATGTATTTAGCATTTCGTACTGCTCTTTTCCAATATTATTTTTCTTTGCAGTGTGATTGTTAATATTATATGTTGTGGTGAAGAGCTCAGCTTTCTCCCGATTGGAGGATCTAGCTTCTTGTGTTCTGCCTATTTTTCTGCAGTAGGGGTTGGAATAATTTTTTTTTTATACATATAAAATTAATTATTTTTCTGATATTCCTCAACGTTCACCCCGTTTTGACTTCGTTTTTCCACACTATTAGGAAACATTATCGTGTAAATTTATTCAGTGGAACGAGGTGGTCGATGGTATGGGAGTTGGTGGGTTGGCATTGTACATTTCACACTATATATTTTCATATGCAGTGCCGCCCTGAATCTTATTTTATGCTGCATTCTTTATACATTTAAAATTACTACTAATAGTAATCGCTTCTGGCAGAATATGATAGACAGCGTGTGCATCGGCTCCTGTTACGACAGGGGAGGATGCACATGGGTGAAATTTATTTTGTAGGAGGCCAGGTTCTTGCCGTCGCCCAGTGCTTCTTATGAAATGTATTGCATGCCTAACATTGTATCTGCGGAGACTTTCTCAATTGTTATAAGTAACACCGCTCTTCTACTTTCATGCACTCTACACCGGAGCGGGTCGCCGAGCATGGTGGGTCCTCAGTGTGGCTGCGTGATGTGTCCGCGGTGTAATACCGTCTGTGATCTACTGGCCAGGCAATGCTGGCACAAGAAGGACAGACTGAGGAAGCTCCAAGAGGAGCCACTCCGCGCAGAGGGAAGAGCGCCCCGCTAATGGTTCTCCTGAGATGGGGGGGGGGGGGGGTGATTGGGGGCAGACTGAGTAGTTCCTTGCTTCCTTCTGTTGAGGGGGTTCCACTTTTGGGGTATGGACAATTCTCTCCCAGCAAAAAAACATTATATGCACCAACTACATAGAAGCTGGGAGAGGTCGTTTCTGTGCGACACATTTAAAGTCTCTTTCTTCACCTAGATTAATAAACATGTTTGCCTTGCAGCTAGCTAGATAGATATTGCTATTCGCTGCAGGCAGGTCTAGGCATTGCACATAAGGATACTTAGCTTTGTAAGGCTTCTCTCCCTTTCAAGTTAGTTTTCATGTTGACTTCTATCATTTCTCGATTCTCATCGGTTTGCAGTCTGCAACTGGCGAGACTCTAGGGGGGGCAGTGTACTTGTCTGTACATGAGCTCTACTACCACGCAATAGCAGCGGAGACTACGCCGTACTCCAGCGCAGTACCTCTATACTGCACCAGGTGGCGGCAAGGGAAGCTACCAGGCAGACCCCAACTGGGCTGCCCTCTACTGTAGGTGGCTGACCCACCCCCCGCACACACACCTATAGAGTCGACGTGGGATCTGACGAGTAAGGGGGCGGGTCAGACAACTACTGTCGCCGCGGAGAGCAGATGGTTCAATAAACCAAGTTGAAGCATACTCTGATTGAATCTTGGTGTTCTTCCGTGACTAACCATGTGAATGAGAGTCGGAGGGACGTGGGCCATTACCGTTGCTTCATTTAGCTTCAGGTTCCCTGTGGCCACAAGCATTTCTGTCATGTCAGGGTTCTGGTCAAATTTCTTGTTTATTATTGATTTTAGCAGTGCCTCTCTTTCATGGCGCCATTCAGTGTTCTCTGGGATCTGGTCCGCAATCCGTTTGGCTTCCAGTGGGGTATGTGCGGTCATTACCTGATTTACTCTGATGGTGTCTTTTGCCAGGCAACATTTTGTTGCCTGAAGGAAGTGCTCAGCAGTCTGATATATTTCATTTTCATCGCTGATTGGAGAGGGGTAGAAATTAGACAGAAATGAATGTTCTGAGTGGAAATAGAGCTCTCCCAGAACCTCCACTGTCTTAACCTTAGCAAGGGAGTATTTTTCGGTTACGGTTTCGTTGTGCTGGAATTTCTGCCCATCTATGATTATCCCATCACCATGTATTCTAACGTCTGCGCCCATAGTTCTGGCCAGGGTTCCTACCGACCTGAACTCATCTCTCTTTTTACGGGTACCAAGCGTCACATCGTCATTGAGATAGATTCCTGGGAATCTGTAGGGTTTGCTCAACTTTGTCTGCGCGTACAAAACCCCATTCCTGATGTGGACTGATCGAAAGGTGATCATGATGGTTCTGGGTTTCGTTATTGCCTGTGGGTATTTCTGTCTGGCTCCATGCTGGGGATCTGGTCGTCCAAGTGCCTTTCTACCAATTCTACTTATATCTTCTATATCCAATCCTGTGACTCCCGCCACACCTAGATATTCAGTGAGGCCGGTCATATATACCATCAGGTTATCTGATTCGTCTTCGGTTTTCCCATCCAGTCTGAGATTGTATATCTTTGACCTATTTTCAAGGTCATTTATCCTCTTGGCTAGTTGGCGGTTTGCCTGCTGTGTTTGAATCAAGTTGTGCTTGCAGATAGATAGGGTCTTTCTGTCTGCCTCCCTCTCCATGCGACTATCATTGAGCAGGGCGGACAACCTAGCCACTTCTGCCACCGTTTCTTTTGTGGTAGTCCTAACCTCGCCAATATTAATATTCATGCTTTTTTCCATTTGATCAAACCGTGCTAGAATCTGGGAGAGTGCTGATTCATCAATTACCTCATGGTTTTTGGATGGTGACCTGTGGGGGGGACCCTGACATAGGAGATACGGGGGCGGCAGACATGGATGCAGTCCCGGACGTGGTCTTGGCACATGTCCTTGTTTTATCAGTCGTGTTTTTTTGTGACATTGCAGTACTATTATCAATTTGGATCAGGCTAGCTCTATCCTTTATTAATATGTAGTGTTATTTTTCATTGTGCCACATGACTTGCAGACCAATTTTGAAATAGCTAGTTATCCGTTCAAAACAATTATATTCTGAGACAACACTTTAAACTCTTTAATTTGACATATAAATGGACTTTGCTGGCCTAGTAGAAGCTAGATTATTACATCTAATGCATCAGGAAAATAGGCAAGTTATCTATCAGTAACTTTAATGGTTTTCAATTGCAGGAACTTTTACCTGAGTAAGAGTGTAGATAAGCAACAGGAATTATTAAAGACAATTCCCAAAGTCAGATGGAAGTACTGTCTAAAATATATATGCACAGTCTGTAATAAGTGACTGTCAACTATTAGTTAAAAATTGTCCCGAGAAGAACAGAGTAACCTCATGTAAATATCAGCATCAATACATGCCATGTGCTAAACAAAGATGGCAAACCAATCAGAGTGCTGTATTCTGGTAATGTGGCCCAGGTGACAAGAGATCAGTCTTCAATTCAGAGACATTAATGTATCTAGAAAATCGCACCATATAAACTGAAGCTGCTCTGCATGTATAAGGAGACAAAATATATACCAATCTAAAGATTATATTTGATATTGGGGCTGTTTGGCTTTTAGCAGGGCCAAGCACTGGTGTTGCCTCTCATAAAGTTAGCATAGAGAATGTGACACTACACGAGGGCCGCTGCATGCATATTTGCAATTCTGTGGACAAGCAAACGTGGTGCTATATATTAATATCGGTCCCATACCAGTTGAATTTAAGTGCAGATCCTGCCTGTCTAATAGATTGATGTACCTGGGATACTTGATGTACCAGGGTTATTAGTTTTCCATTAGTCAACATTTAAATATCCCACCGTTACACGCTAACACAGTCCGAGTGACACAGTCTGAGCGACTTATTCGGCAGCTTTATTGCGAATGAAAATAAAACAAAAGCACAAATCTATTCACTCCTTTGATCTAGTTCTGTTATTTAGAATCGGGAATATTCAGTCCGGGGTTGAAATAATGTTATTTAGGAGTATGGCTTACTCAGTAAGTGAAATTGGCTTCAAATTCTCGCCGTTGCACGCTGACACTGTCCCGGCGATATTGATGCGCGAGAAGGAAGAACAGAGGCGGAGGTGGGAAAACTGAGGCGTTTATTGTGACGCCTCGGGCAACAGACAGAGAAACAGTGAACATAACAATAAATGAGAAGGTAAGGTACAAACAGGGTAACTGAGGAGGTAAACAGGCTGAGGAGGCACATAGCAATACAGGGGGCTCATGAGGAGCAGGGGGCTCGCGAGGAGCAAAGAGTCAGGGGCTCATGAGGAGCAGAGGATAAATAGTGAGGGGCTCATAAGGAGCAGTGTCAGAGTTGGTAGAGGGGGGGCCGAGGAGCCCTCCGCCGCAGAGGGGGGAGGGTAGAGGAGGGAGAGTTGGGTGGGTGGGTGGAGAAGAAAAGGGCAGAGAGCTGGAAGGCGGCTGGAGGCTGAGTGCCTGAGGTTGAGCGCTACCGGGTCATGCCAGCCTTGGGGGAGGGTTCCGTCCGCGATGGCGGAAAACAGGGTCTCTGAATACCGGCGGACGGTTGCCCAGGGGTAGACGAGGTTATCCCGGCAGACTGCTAGGATGTGGTGGTGGAGTCCCTGGGCGGAGTGGGCGGGGAAGTCGGGGTGGTCGATGAGGGTGAGGAGGGCGAGGGTATATTCGTCCTTTGTCGCCTCTCCCCTCTTCACCGGCTTTCTCTCGGCCCCTCGTTTCACCAGGTCCGAGGGGAAGATGTAGTTGGCCGGGATCCCTTGGCGCCTCACGGAGTGGCGCGCCTCGGCGGATGCCAGTATCTCCCGGACGGCGTCGGCCGCGGAGGCGGGGCTGTGGCGGATGGCCTCCTCGCGGTAGGCCGGCGAGGTGGCGGGTGGTGGTTGACTGGAGAGGTGACGGTACCTCTCGTACTCCGGGTGCGGGGATCCGGGGAGGGTCGCCTGAGGCGGCGGCGGGGGCCGGGCTGTGGTGGCGGTAGGTGCCCGAGGCGTCGGGGCGGCCTGGCGCCTCGGGGGAGATGAGGGGATCCCCGGGCGGGCCCCCCGGTCTCCAGGGAGTCGATCCGGGCGTGGAGGTCGGCCGTCGCCTGGCGCGCCTCGGCGGCGGAGTGCTGTTGGTCGAGCTGCATACGCTGGAGGGCGTCCAGCAGTGTCGACATCTCGGGGCCCGAGGTGCGGCCCGAGGGCGCCGCGGGGGACGCCGGGGCGTAGGCCGGGGAGTCGGCCCGGCCGGGTGCTGGAGAGGGCCCCGGGGTGCCGGGGGCGGCCCGGGATCCCTTCCGTCCACGTCCTTTTCCTCGAGGCATCCTGAGGTTGAGCTGGGGCAGAGGTCCGAGGTGGAGTAGCCAAGTAGAAGAAAAGGGCAGAGAGCTGGAAGGCGGCTGGAGGCTGAGTGCCTGAGGGAGGCCGGCGGGCGGCCTTATAAGGGGGGAAGTGAGCAGAGGCAGGAGGGGGGTGAGTCGCTCAGGGGGGAGGTGAGCAGTGGCAGGGGTGAGTCGCTCAGGGGTGGGGGGAGGTGAGCAGTGGCAGGAGGGGGGGGGGTGAGTCGCTCAGGGCCGGGTGAGTCGCTCTCCCTCCCCTCGCATCAAACGAAATGCTTCGCATTACGACCAAGGCCCCTGCCGAATTGGCGGCGTTATTGTGAATGCTGAATATTGAATCAAACAAAAAGCACAAGTCTATCCACTCCTATGATCTAGTTCTGTTATTTAGAATCATGAATATTCAGTCGTGAGTAGAAATAATGTTATTTTGAAGTTTAACTCATAAAAAAGTGAAATTGGTTTAAAATTCTGGCCGTTACACGCTGACACTGTCCGAGCGATATAGACTACATCACGGTTCCGACTGCGCATGCGCTGAAAACGGCGTTGGGAGCAAAGCAAAGGCATACGGCCATTGAGTTTGCCAATGCGCGCAGTGAAAAACGTTAGTTTTATTCAAAAATAATAGAAATCCAAAACCCTAACCTTATCAATTTAATATAATCTTTTTGTTAAACATGTTTTCTATATGTGTTCCAAGCGGTTTGTCTCTAGGTGGTGTGGTTTTATCAATATTTTACTTTTTCTGTATGGAGATTGCTCACTGCCATTGACAATGCATTGAGTACTCTAGCTATGGCTCTAACACTAGTCTGAGTGCCTAGATCTTTCTAAATCTAAATGCACATGGCATAAAATGTGCTGATTATATTGATGTAAATGCAATGCTGGATAAAAGATTAATATCTTAATTTATTATATATATTTTTTTAGTTGGTATTCTATGTTTCAAACAAGAGCTGAGATGAGCTTAAACTAACACATTTGATAGCTGCACCCAGTGTATTAGCATGTGCCATGTGCTTTTTGGGGGGTTGTTTTGCTCTGATGCATCCCACAATGCACCGCGCCGCTGGAACCGTGATGTAGTCTATTAAGGCCACCGTCGAATCAGCAGCGTTATTCACTTACTGCGAATGTAAATAAAACAAAAGGCACAAATCTATTCCCTCCTACGATCTACTTCTGTTATTTAGAATCATGAATTTGTAGTCGAGAGTTGAAATAATGTTACTTAGGAGTATAACTTACCCAGTAAGTAGAAGTATAACTTCCCAATTAGTGAAATTCAGCCAAACCAAAACCAAATCTGCTGACACTGCCACTGTCACATGATGCTTGCTCTGTAAGCCAACCACAACAATGTTATCATCTATCAAATAACTGTGTTACATTCAAATCACTGACACAGTATGTCTACTTCTGGTTGGTGTACCTTGTTTGGTCTTTTGGTCGTCTTGTATGAGAGCTTGTGCCATGGGAGATGTTAATTTGCCGTGATTTTGTTCTCAACCGACAGTGTACACGTGTTCACTCGTCCGCCATCTGTTGCTACTGTATATGTGTACCAAGCGATTTGTTAATAGGTGGTGTGGTTTTAGAGATATTTCACTTTTTCTGTATTTTCTGTATGAAGATTGCTCACGACCATTGACAATGCCTTGAGTTTGAGTCTATGCGCACGGCTGAACACGGCGCACGGCTGAGACCGCCACACCGGTCCCCGCCCATGCACGGTCACGTGTGTTGGTGTGCCTCGTACGAAGCAGCGATGACCGACCAGTTAGCACCATTTAGGTGTGTCTACCTCTGCACATGGTGTGTCTACCTCTGCACATGAACAACACGTTGCCTGCTTGGTTGGTTGCTGGAGTTTGTCGTCATGGCAACATCTAAGGTCATATCAGGATGGGTACCACCTTGTGACAGTGCGCACTCATGGTGACTTCATAGTGCTGCATCACTGGGAAATCAGGCCTCCAGCACCATGACCTGCTATCCCACTCAGTCACATTATCCTGACACTGAGATAACCAGTCCTATCCTATCAATGCCAAGCGTCAGGCTAGGAAGCGAAAAGTATCAATTTGATAAGGCATTGGTTTGACTCGCCCGGGAACCAAACTCCGGATCTCACACATGATTCGGCCACCAAGCCTGGTCACAAGACGTTGCTAGAAAACGTTCAGAGAATGGTCACACAGAGCGTTGGGCGCTGTTAGGCGGGATGCTAGGCAGAACGCACATTAACAATGTTAATAACATTCACTGCATGGCCATGCCCCCTGGTGATGCGTAATGAGGTGTGTATATGGAGTGATACCACTGCGCATGTACGGGGGGCGGAAATGGCTGTATGAAGGTGTGTGTGCCACACTGACATGGTCTACACTCAAGGAGAACCCACGAGAACGTGTTCTTTGAAGGAATTACAGACACTGGTCATCCAACATGCTTTAGATTCAGTCCTGAATCACATTTAGAACAGACTGGACGGCCGAGTGGGCCGGACAACCACTTCTCACATGGGATGTCGTGGATTTAATCCCAACCAGAGTCAACCTAACTTTTCACAAAACTGATACTTGTTGCTACGTTGCCTGGTACTTGAGATTACTACTAAATACTAGGTTAAGGCAACGACTGGTTAGCTCAGTGCCAGGATCGTGTGACTGAGTGTGGTATGGTAACATGGTGCCGATGGCATGAAATCCCAATGAGACATCACTATAAAGGCATTATCATTATCAATGCACACTGTCGCAAGTCGGCACTCTCTTTAATATGACCTCAGGTGTTGCTAGGGCATAAAGCCCCAATGATCTAGTCAAGCAGAATGAATTAGGGTCATTTTACTCCTGTCCCATTCCCCAAATACTTGACAAGAAGAACAGTCGTTTTCCGAGTTCTTTTCTAACTTCCCGGCCATTGCACACACATCTCTGCAGTAAACAACGTCGTCGAAATCCCTGGCCCATTTTACAAAGGTGAGCGGCGCTTCGCTGCGCACGGGCCGGTCAGTCACCTATATATATACCCCAGTCACACGAGGCCTGCGTTTGCTAACGATCGATTCGCGACGTCAAAAGCTCCTCCTTGCGCTCTCCTTACGCCCTCATTGAGTCCTAGCGCCGCAAAATCAGCAACCTCCCTGCGCCCATTTCGGAAATTTTGGGCGCAAGGAGGTTGCTGCTGCTGCACGTGCAACCTCCTTGCGCCCTGTTCCGGCGGCGCCATTCAAAATGGTTGGCGCCCTGGTGCCGCCCTGGGTTGGCGAATTGCCATTGGATGCTGCAGTCACCATGTGGTCGGCGCCGACCTGGCGCCGACATGGCGCTGACCTGGCGCCGACATGGCGCCGACCTGGCGCCGACATGGCGCCTACAACATATTTGAATCAGTGTATCGAATGGCATGCTGGGTAGTTGGCGTCCTTTTGGGCGTAGGGAGGTTGGCGGCAAACGCTGGCTCTCGTGTGCCTGAGGTATGATGAGGCTGTCCATCTGCGGGACGCTGCGGGACGATGTGCCTAGCGACACCCGGCCCCACGGCCGCCATTAATGACGCACGAGCCACATGTTACATGTGACTCGCCGGTTTAGGAAACGCGGCTTGTGGACTGGACCCATCTAACACATGACCAGCCAGTTTGGGTAACACAGTGTGCAGACAGTGTGTACAACAGCCACATCTAACACATGACCCACCAGTTTAGGTAACATGGTGTGCAGACTGTGTGTACAACAGCCACATCTAACACATGTCCTGACAGTTTATGTAACGCGGTGTGCAGAGTGTGTGTACAACAGCCACATCTAACACATGACTCACCCATTTAGGTAACACGCCGTGTGGACTGTGTGTACAACAGCCACATATAACACATGACCCACCTGTTTAGGTAACATGGTGTACAGACTGTGTGTACAACAGCCACATCTAACACATGACCCACCAGATTTGGTAACACAGTCTCCAGATTGTGTGTAAGTAGTAATAGTTTAGGACATATTTAACGTACTAAATCCAATGGGGCGGGAAGTCAGAAAATTTCAGCCAATCAGCCTCGAGTATTGTGGTCACATGGGTGTTTTCTCTCAGCCAATAGGCAGGCTGCATTTGTTTAATTTATGCTAATTTATGTATCTAGGTCACGCATATACCCAAATAAGGCTAGAAGAAACTAGGTCAAGTGTGGGGGTGACCTAGAACATTTCCGACCAAGTGCCATTCTACCGTTAATGCTTGCATCTATGGCGGCGGTACCCCTTGTTGGTGACACTATAAGGCTTTTTCGAGCGTTTTTCACAAAAATCTAGCTGTCCGATGTGTGTGTGTGTGTGCACCCCCACTACAGGGGGCGTGGCCTATTTTGGTTTCAGCCAATGGTCGTTGAGTATTTGGATGATTGACAGATACGAAAGCTGGTTGGCGTCCATTTTGTCTCCTTTTGTAAACATTGCCACGTGCTTTTGGGGGGTTGGTGGTGGTAATGTAAACATTGGCACATGCTTTTGGGAGGTTAGTGGGGGGTTTGTAAACATTGGCCACATGCGTTTTGTGAATTTTGAATTTTGGCGGTCGATTTAAGCCGAATGCCACATGCTTTTGGGGTGTTGGTGTGTGGTTTGTAAACAAAGGTTGCCATTTTTGTAAATATTGCCACATGTTTCGGTGGTTTTAGCGGTGGTTTTATAAACATCGACCACGTGCATTTTGTGAATTTTGAATTTTGGCTGGTGATTTAAGCCGAATGCCACGTGCTTTCGAGGGGGTTAGTGGTGGGTTTGTAAACAGAATCGTTCCATTTTGGTTTCAGCGAATGGCCATTGACTCTTTGGATTTTTGAATTTTGTCGGGGTACCGAAAATGTAGGACATCTGGTATTGCTGACATAATGCCAAACCGAAACTGAAACCGGGAATGTATGACATCCGGTGTTGATTTGTAATTTAGTTATATTTGGTGCTGATCTAATCCATTGCTGATGTCATTTAGACTTTTAAAAAAGAACACCAGAAGACAGAATTACACAATATTGTTTTTATTCAAATGACAATGACAAGTTTTAACAATAATATTCATCAGAATCAGAGGATTCAGCTTTTGTTGCAATACAATTTAATTTACACATAGTAGGTAATTTTTTACGATTGGCAATTGTACTTGCAGCAGTGGTGACATACGCAGAAGTAGTTGCCATATTTGTTACCAATGTAGATATATTAGTAAATTGTTGTAAGATATCAGCATTCATTTCTTTTGAAAAGCGACGTAATTCACGATCATAGAAATCTGCTGTGTATAATTCGATTGGAACCATAATGTTTTTGGTTTGTTTAGACCAATTCTGAAATATTTTGATATTAGTTTCAGAATCAGAGTCTAAATCAGTTTGATCAAAATGCACAATCAACTTCTTCTTTTTTTCTTGTTTCTTCGTTGCGGCAACTTCCTTCTGAATTCGTTTGTCGTATTTTTTCAGCAGATAACCCGAGTAAAATGGTATCGGGTTTATTACACCACATAATTCACAGTTTTTCAAGTCTTTTTCGTATTGTATAATTGCTTTCGTTTCAAGATATATTTAGGTTTTTGCTGTTAGTAATGCATTTTTGTGCAATGCTATTACTTGCGATAGTTGATCAGGTTGTGTATTACTATCAAGTTGTTTAATAGCGGCTTTTGAGTCATTTTACGTACAGTTTGTTTTGGATTGCCTGTCTGACATGTTTCTCGAATAAAGTGTATACAGTGAGCTCCACAAGTTGAAGTCGTTATTTGTTGTAATTGTTTTTTGTTATACAACCATTTGTATTTTGATTGTTGTAGAAAAGCATTGAAATGTTTATGAGCTTTTAAAGGTGGCAAGCCATAAGGATCAAAGTAATAGACTCGTTTAATACAGGTAACGTAAAATGCAATCCAATGTGTTCCGGGTTTTTGGCTAAATCAGTATTAGCGATGAAACAAGTGTTTGCCTTGGGATTTACAGGTATGCAGTCCTCAGGAAAGACACCCAGGAACTTGTTTTTGCAATAGGGTGTTTGGTTCAAAAGCCTTGCGATCGTTGACGCATTCATTTAGCTCAAGTGGTAATCCGTGACGGGTTGCCTGTCTTGAGTTAGGTAGAGGGTGTTTTCGTAAACCAGGTAGTTGATCAGACTTGTTGATGCGGTTAATCCATTATTGAAAGTGATTTCTTCACGTAGTTGGCCATTCTTAAGTAAGTTTGTTCGACACATATTGTTCGATCTGTCTGGAGTTAGATCGAATACGAATAGTGCGTAACCTTCAGCAAATGCTTTATAAGAGATACCGCAGTTTCCATCGCAATTAACTTGACCCAAGTTTCTGTAAAGGGCATCAAATTCACGAGCGTACATATTTCGTTGGAAATCTGGTTTAAACACGTCTGATGGAAATTTTTGTTCATTCATGATTAATTGAAGACTTGTGATAGACTTGTTTTCAAAATTGAAAGGATTTTTGGTGGCCTTGCCAATAAATGCGTCATTGTCCACAAACGCTATAACGGTCTGTGTTGGAAGTTGACCACTATTTGATAAAATGTATGTTTCGTTGTGATTTCCGGTGGCGATAACATGGCTGATAGTTTCTGTGCGTTGCATTGGATACACAAATGGTGTGCCCAGTACGGCTTTTTCATGAACAAGTGCAACTTCTGCAGATACCACGACTTGACAAACTCTTAATGAAGCATTTTTTATCAATGGAATGAATTCATGGTCTTCTTCCCCTATTAGGCAAAAAGCGGAGGAACTTCACATTAGCCTAAGGTGAATGTCTGTGCTCGATGGAAGCAGTTTGTGTTGGTGTGCTATATCGATATGTAATGGAATGACCATGGTAATTGCCCCATCTATAGCACGTTTTTGCTTCTCAGTAAATCCATGGTTTGTAGCATCTCTTGCGTCAAAGCATGCCTCATTTCATTGTACATCCAGTATTTTTTGTCTGCTTTTGAACGATTCAGTAGATTTTCGATGTAGGCTCTGTATGGATGGTTGTCTTGGTTTCCAGATATTTTTCGGTCATTGATATTACACTTGAATATCCTTAAACATGGACGCACCAAAATTATTTATCGGGGCACAGGCATCAGCTAACGTAACACGAGTTGCATGGTTACTTGCTTTCACAATATCGACTTCTACTTCCAATACGATTTCTGACAAATCTGTGTATTTGGACAATTTATGTATGTGAAATTCGATTGTAGCATTATCTGTTAATGATGTCACAGGTTTAAGTTTGACGTATTCACTGGAAACAACAGAAGTTTGCAAAGGTGTATGTTCATGTAAATCCAGTTCGTGTACGCTACATTCTTCGTGATAGTTGGCCATGATGATATGTATATTTTATATCGAAAAATTGTACACAACTAGCGCCTTTTAAGTGTGTGTTTCCTTCCAAGATGTGTCTTCGTCTGATGTCTTAAAGTGTTATGCAACTTTATTTATATCCACTAAAGGTGTCCAAATAAATCACTTTTCGTTCTTTTAGAAACTTTACGTCGTCGTTTGCAAGTAGAAGCTTTTCCAACACTGCCGCCACCAGTTTGTCTTACACGTTTACGCGTTTGCATTTTCTTTGGATTTTTGCGTCGTTTTTTTTTTAGGTGGTGCTGGTAACGAGGCTGATAACGCTCTCACACCTTTTTAAATTAGTTGCTTGCCTACACTGCGTCCTCTGTTTGACAATGACTGCTTTATATTTTCTCCAGATAACACATCGTCTGCTACACCAATGCCAGCTCTCAACAACGATTTTCCAAGAGATTTGAAAATCGGTGTAGCACCTCGCAGAAGTCCACTAAGCATACCACCGATACCATGACCATGTCGACATATTCTACCTCTGTAGACGGCTATGTTACCAGAGCCTACTTGATGTTTGTAGTAGGAAGCATATCCGGTATTCATTTTTCTGGTTTAAAATAAATTATGCTTCTTTTGGCCGTAATAGTACTGATACTGTGACTTCTCCTCGTTGGAATGGTATGTATCGTCCAGCTCGATCCTTTAAATACACAGCAACAGTGTCAATGGCATTAGCTCGAATAGCAAAAAAGTCCAAGTGTTGAAAACTGACAGTTTGCACAAATCCACTGCGACCGCTACGATTAATTGCAACCACACGTAAAAGTTGAGCCATTTGATCAGTGACCGGTCTTGACTCGATTAAGTCACAATAAACGTAAACTGAATAAATAAGTTTTGAAAGTTCCGGTGTTAAATATATTGCGTAATGTCTTGGTGGTTTGATTTTAATCATATCGCAACCTTTTCTAAAAGTAAATATTGTCTTCTTATTTTTATAGGGGCTTTTCAAAAAAGTTAAATTTTCTTTTACATCAGAGCTAATAATATCATTCAGATATCCAACAACATCTTGATTATTCTTAAATATTAGTGGATAATCCAGTGGGATCGTAGTCCATTGCAGCATCTTTTGGCTGGCTAAAGTAGCAATATCTCTTACCATAGAGTGGAGTTTAAATTGTTTATTTTTAACAAACTTCCTTGTGCGTTTTAGTATCAATTCTTTATTTATATAAGTCCAGTAATTACTATCAGTGTAGTCGAGGAATTGTTCATCTAGGTCTTCAATCGTACGACCACCGTCATATTCATTGTCTGTGTAAGCATAGTCTAAATCATCATTAAAAAGTCTGTGCCAGTTTACATCAGTGATGGGGTCAGGTAGCGTGTCATCAGCCAACTTGTCTTTTTGTGCTTTTATCTCGGCTAATGAATACACACTTTGTAAAGCAACTATTACAATTTGTTGCTTTTTTGGAAGACATTCCCATTGTGTTGGAAATGTTATTTCCGACAATGCTACTTCATGTGAAATCTCAAAATTTAGTGGTTTCACAAGATGTGTTCGAAATTCGGTCAGTGTATTATTTGGATAATACTTTTCTGAACTGCTACTAGGAAGTGTTAAAATCATGATGTAATCTTTGTTATGTTTTTTTGCTGGCATCCACTGATCAAATTTGTCGCTGTATCCTTTCTAACGTACGTATGCTTCTTTCCTTTTACCTTTTCCTCTGTACCTCAACACCCTTTCTATAGGGTATGTATCTCTCTGAGACTTCAGCACCTTTTGCACTTCCTCTGGATAGAACACGCCTTTTATTTCCTCACCGTTGTCATCCGTTATGATACAGCCATGTTTACCTCGATACTTTGTAACTGTAAATATTTCAATTGTCCAATTTGGCTCATAACCTTTGTCGAAAGTGCCACGCGATTTAATTATTCTAATTCTGTCACCAAGTTGCACGGTTCTGTCTTTTGTTTTTTGCCAGACGTGTTTGATGTGTTTATCACTTATTTTATAGATATTGTAAAATACTTTTTCTTGATTTTTTGTTGTTATTTGAGTTGGTGTCATCTTTAAAGTACTATGAATTGTGTTGCTATATGAATGTACCATGGCTTGAAGAATATCTATATACTTGTAAGTTCCATTATGGGTAAAATATCGCCATAATTTTTCTTTTAATGCTCGATTTAAGCGTTCTACAATACATGCTTTAATTTCATTATTTTCGCTTGTAAAAAAAGTAATGTTTTCAGTTTTTAATAGATTTTTGAATATACGACATAAGAATTCTGTACCTTTATCGGATTGAATTCGTTTCGGTTTGTGACCATTGTCTAAAATCTTTTTGAAAGCAGTAGTTACATTTTCATTGCTTTTGGTTTTAATTGGAATTGCCCAAGCATACTTAGAAAATACATCAATAATGGTTAGTATACATTTAAAACCTTTGTTGTATTTTGCCAATTATTGCATGTCCATTAAGTCGATTTGCCATTGTTCATTTTTACCTCCTACGATTACTCTGTTTCGTTGAAATTTTCATATAACAGGTTTATGTTTTGTATAGGCATCTAATGATTGTAATGCTTCATCAACAATACTTTTAGTTTCTTTGTAAAAATGTTGTTTAAAAAGTTTACTACTGCTTGTAAAACTTCCGGGTTCCATTGGATTTGTATAAACATTTATAACTTTATCATGAAGACTTGTACGTTGTTTTAATTTATCCATTTTCGTGATTTAGATATACTTCTCTTAGCGATGCTGCTGGCTGGTGATGACAATGATGATGATGTTGATGCTGATATCGGTGATTCTACTCTAGGTGTATGTAATGAGGATAATGCATGTTGAGGTTCAATTGTTCGATGATAAAGCGTATTTTTGACCAAATTAAAATCGGGATCAATTTGCATAATCAGTTGTTGTAGTTGTGTAGCACCAGGTGGTCTCGTTGGTCTTGTTTTCCTGAAAGCACTCATCATTAAGCAAAGTGATAATATTACTTCCGATTGGGGCAGGACTTCCTTCTATACTGACAATGTTTCCATTTGTATTCCATTTAATACTTCCGCTTTCTTCTAAAGCTACAACAAGATGTCTTGTTTTTGAACGACTAATTTTTGGTATATTATCCATAAGTTTCATAAAAGATTACTGAGGTGTTGGTTTCTCCGATGTTAATTTTGGCTCAGCGTTGGTAATTTCTTGGTTTTGCCGAAGATCATGATTCAAGTAATATTTGTTTTTATCAATTAACAATTGAATTTTGTTCAATTCCATTTTATGTTGTTGAAGTCTCTCCTCAGGGGTTATATTTTCATCATATAACGATTCATTTAAATGTCTATATGAATCCTGGAGAATTTGTAATAAAGCAGCATGAGGGTTTAGACTGTTTATGGCTTTCTCCTTGCATTTAGCCCAGTTAGCATTTTGATGTTGGTGTTTATTTACCTTGACCTTGTTCAATGTAGATTTTAATCCAGGTTGCTTAACCAAGCGTGGATCGATCAATGCTAAACGTTTATAACCCATGGTGCTTAATTGACAACTGACTTTTAGCACACGGTAAAAATGAAAGTCCTCCTTTTTGGTTTACAATTAGTTTCTTTTTGCTCTTGGCTTAAAGTTTTTTCTTTGCAATTTTGCGTATTATTTTGATGTGCGGCTCCAATTCCTTCTTTAATTCATCGTCAACTGGAATATTATTGTTCACTAGGTTTCGACACAATTCACTTATGGCTTCCATGACACCATCAATACTAGATATAATAAGATGTCGACATGTTTCCTCCGGTACTTTGCTCATATGCGATAATGTCTTGTTATATCTTTGAAAAGCATATTTCACCATGGTCCTTCGTTTTTTCCCACCTTAGTTCGCCACGAAAACAAGTTGATTTGTTGGTGATGTTATAGATGATCTGACTCTAAACTGATAAGGCGTTTCTTGCTTGAAGTCAGCTACAATATATGAATGAGGTTCCGTTGTTTCTCTGTTATATACTTCGGTTAAAAAATTTGGTTTCTTGGGAAAAACCTGGCGTGATATTGGCATTATTTGAGCCATGTTTCTTGGATTTTTAAACATGACTAAATAACTTGCATTTGTTGACATAGTTCGGTAGGCTGGAGTATTTTCAAAAATGTTTTGCATTATGTAGATTTTTGAAACAAACCAATGATGTGATCCTTTGGTAAATATATCACATAGTACTTCTTTATCAGTTTCCTTCATTAGATCGTCCACTATGCAAAGCGTGTGTAGTTTATCACCATCATTTTCAGTAGATTCCAATTCTTCCTTTGAGGGTAATCCTTGTTTAAATTGAATTTTTGTATTCATATTTTCAAAGGCTGATTGCCATTGTCCATAGTAGTAAAGCACTTTGTCTACATGTGGAATTATTAACTCGTCAGCATTATTAATCAGTGTACTTACTAAGTGTGTTTTTCCTGAATTGGAAGGACCAGCTATTATCATAGAGAAAGGTCCTTGCAACCGCGGATCAAAATCTACTAATGAATGTTCCATTTCGACCAGCGACTTGGGATATACTAAACGTGTTACCAAAAGACATTGTTCTTATATAAAAAAGGCGTAAGACTAAAATAATTATTAATATTTTTTTTTTTTTTTTTACAAATGCAAAGGTGAACATGGTATATGACTCTTAACAAACTAAATACATTAACATACATGAGTTTAGGTTAATAAATAGCCTAATACACAGACAATCTTACTAAAGGCAAACACAACCTTAAGTACTCTCGTGCAACTTGGACATAAAACATGTATATGATTCTTAACAAACTAAATACATTAATATACATAACAAATTCAACAAATCAAGTAACTAAATAGGCTAATACACAGACAATCTTACTAAAGGAGAACACAACAAAAGTATAATAAACTAAAGATACGATTAACTAAAGATCACAAATCATCGCTATTAGCTAAAAATAAACTAGATATAGTTTTACCTCAGAACTCCTTAAGTACTCGTGTGCAACTTGGACATAAAAACATTGCCCCATTGGCAGGTCTCTTGCACCATTGACAGAAAAATGTTGCTTGTGTACGGTGTTTTTTAGCTTCATTTAAAGTTAAATAACACCATACACCATTCTGATTTATTGTATGAAACCAATCATTACTATTATTTGGTCCAGAAAAAAAAGCTGTTTTCGCTGACCAAATTTCTCTCAAATAAATTTGGTTTTGGTTATTTAAATTATCATGACCCCAAGGATTAACTTGTATCTGAATTTGAAAACAAGCATCTATAATTTCTGATTTAAAATAATCTAATACAAAATGACCTTCTAAACAAGCTATACAAACACCCTTTGGGTGTGTTTGGCACACACATAATTTATACCTATTTAAAATGAGAGCGTTAACATCTAATATAACATATCTAGTAACAGCTAAATTACACTGTGGTGAATGCCAAAGATAAATACCAAAAATTGCATCATTGATACTTAAACCAATATGTCTTGAATCAATAAGCGCTGTTCTAATACAAGCACTCATGCTTTTAGAAACTAAAGTACCATATAAGACACTATCTACACAAGAAGGAATTTGGGGTTCAGTAAAATATTGAATATTATCTTTATGGATGGCCTCCCAAGTTAAGCGAATAGGACATCCACATGCAGTTGTTTCAAAAGGTAGTCGCCGTGTGGAATTTTCTGTAAAATGCGAGGGCGCAACGTCATTGGTCTCTTTTTCTAAATTATCTTCTAAAGGAAGTGGAAGCGGCTTATTTGAAATCGATTTTAACCATCTTTCAACCTTTTCTTTGGAAAAAGCCACGGCTATTTCCTTAGCCTGAATACGGGCATTGCTTGTACTGGTTATTAATCTATGTTTCAGGGGTCTTAAGTTATACTTTCGGAAAAAACTTGCCATTGTAATTGTTGTTGTTGCTAGATAACTTATTAGATAAACTTTACTTTAACCAAAATTTATATAATATAAGTAACCTTTGATTTACTAAACAATTTATATAATGCAATTGTTGAATAACCTTCACTTTACATACAATTTATGTAATATAATTAACGTCGTTGGGTAAAAGTTCATATAAACCTTTATAGTGAACTTGTTACCCTATTATGTTTCACAGGTTAACATACACTTTTAAATCTCTAATGGTATAGTACTAATTCCATCATATAAAACTTTCCTTTTTAAATATAAATGGCTTATACCTATTTTAGTAGTTGAGTAAGTATGCATTTTCTGATTAATGAGCTTAAAATTTGTGTTAGTTATTGAATGCGATTGCTTTGTTTCTAAGACTTTCAAAAAATCATTTGGAGTAAGTAAATTTTGCTTTTTCACAACACCTTTAGCACTCCATTTTTTACACACCTTATTTTGATTTTCATATGAAAAACACATATATGTTTTAGAATTTAAACATATTATACCAGCACCTTCCCATTCAATTTTAAACAAACCTGGTGTTCGTAAATTATATTTCAAGCTAACCATACAACATTCTAATGGTATCCATTTTCTAGAATTAATTTGAGTTATGACATAATCATCAAGATGTTCATTACACACAGCTGTTGGAATCCATTTAGGTTTTTCTCTCAAATATTCTGCTTTCAGATGTGGTTTAACTACAGCATCCAAAGAATTACCACTGAGTGCCATGTAAAGGCTATCTGTATCCATTTCACATATTTGATAGTCTTGACGGCTAACAAATTTATCTAAAAAATCAAATGTAAATTGCAACATTTTTAACTTTGCATATTGGTATACCATAAAGCCAACTTGTAAAGGTAAGTTAAATTTGATTTTTTGTAATTGCATTTCAACTTCATATAAACCACTGGTTAATTCAGTTGCTCGTGTAAAGCGCCAATTGTTAATCAAATTACTAGTTTTTTCGCTATTGACATATGTTATTTTTGTATGATTTTTCTTATTTGTAATAGTTTTACCATATGAACTATTTCCCAAAGGTTTATACAAATCAGAAATAATTTTACTTTCAGAATTAAGATCACCAGTTCTTCTAGTGCAAGCAACTTCATAGGTAAAAGCCTCAAATGTTTTATGTGGTAGATACTGAATTACACGATATATTTTTACTACTTTTAAACCATGCTTAATATAGCACTTTTAAAGTGGTTTACCTAGCAAAATTTCTTTTCCAAAATAACTACCAATAAGCATTCGTTGAGGTGGTTCTGTAATTTCATATTCCTTGACAAATTTGTCCATATATGCGCCACAATCTTTTACTGCAACATTAACATTTTTGAAAATGGGTGTCATTTTTTTAAAATACGGTTTCAGAGATTCAGGTGTTACAATATCTACTTGAATTAAACCAAAAATAGTTCCATTTTCAATCTGTTGTAATATTGACACTTGTGTCAAAGGATCTTTGTTATACTTTGGTTTTGGAATAGCCCAGTGTTTTAAAATATTAGCAACTTCGGCAGATCGCTATAATTGTTTCTATTCACACTCTTTCATAATAGTAACTTTATAGCCTAATGTTGTTAAATATTCGTAAACTCTTTGAGTGCGAGCTTGTCTATTAAGCTTTTCAACAGCATTCATTTTTGTCGTTAAATTGCAGTCATGACCATGCCAATAACAACCATTGAAATTATATATATCACCAGTTTCAACATGAAAGCCATAAACCGCGATTTTGCGACCACCTACAATAACCTCACCACCATTCAATTGATGTTTCAATTTTATTTGGTTAGTGTATTCTGTATATTTTATCCATTCCAAAGCGATGACACTTATTTTTTTACAAATTTCAGCCTTAAAATTAGTACACCTTCATCGTTCTATATAAAAACCTGAACAATGCTCTTCAGAAAGGCATTTTAAGTAAAGCGGGTTTGCATCTACAGCTATTATATGCTGACATAATTTAGCTTCATCACCAAAGTCAACCTCTCGTATTTTTGTTACACCGGATTCATGATAACGATGACAAATAATTGAAGGTCCGCCAACTAAATGATCTTGAACAAGTTGGTGTAAATGTTTATCTCGATTATAAAAAAGAACATATGGTGATGCTGAATTTAAAAAAAAAAAAAATCTTAAAGTTAAACCTGGTAATGATATTCCATCTTTAAACATGTCAATATTACGTTCTTTGAAAAAGTAGCATGGTTATTTAATGCTGTAACAAACGACTTTACATCACTGTTATTATAATTAATCAAATAATCTCTAAATGTCTTCATCTTACGTTCTTTCCAAAGTTTTCTACAAGTGTTGTATGCATCTTCACTTATTGTAGTTTTTGTTAACAAACTATAAAAACACTCCCTCGGTGGTAGCGTTGTATTGTTTAGTTTCGTAACACTGGTTAGCCATTCATATGGAAAATATCCCTTAACATTGTCTTTAGTAAAAGCTTTCAAATATGAATCATAACTATATCCTGGTGCAAGATAATTAAAAATATCAAGAAGTAGCATATGTTCTGTTGTAATAGACAATTATTGATTACCTCGTTTAATAACTTGCAGTTTCTTCATGACTATGTAAAAATTGATGAAATTCTGTTTTGATTAAATTCAAATCATATTTTCCACTATTGAAACCGATAACCGGAACTTGATATATCCAATTAAGAAACCGCTTTTTCAATTTAACAAATGGGTGAGATGTTAAATGCCATTTTTTTTCATTTTGAGTTTGCCTCTTCTATAATATTATCTAATGTAATTAAAGTTAACTGAAACATATCTTTTACACTGTTTCCAATAATAACTGCCAAATCGTGAATATACAAAAACACTCGTTCAACTAAATTATCTGAATCGTTATCTTTTTTTACGA
Organism: Branchipolynoe longqiensis; assembly: GCA_030323885.1. Classification (NCBI taxonomy): domain Eukaryota; kingdom Metazoa; phylum Annelida; class Polychaeta; order Phyllodocida; family Polynoidae; genus Branchipolynoe; species Branchipolynoe longqiensis. The sequence continues at coordinate 131,205 of JASIRB010003754.1, forward strand.
ATAAAGCAAATAGGTTCTTTGTATTCAGGAAAATCTGATGGTATACTGGCGGATAAATGTATATGGTTTGCCTCTATTTTTACCTTTTTTGTATTTGAGCAAGTTTTATTTTTTTTTAATTCTTCAAAATCATAAGTAATTTTATAGGGGTAAACATACCATTTGGAATGCGAATACCAGCTAGCTCTAATTGTTGAAATACATTTAAAGTATTGTTATATACACCGCCTGAATATTCAAAGTTGACTTTAGTAGAATGCTTTAACACTTTATAATGTTGATGAAGATACTTAATTTTGTTAAATATTTTATTACATTTTTGACAAGTAAATATTTGTGCATAATGCTTAAAATCCACAATTAAACTAGCATGTTTTTTTATACGAATTAATATTCACTTTACCATTTTCAGCATAATTCTTTGTAGGTGTTTGAACAACCGCTACTTTACCTGTAGATGCAATACTATAAACTCCAATTTGCACATCAAATAAGTTTTCAAATTTAGCAAAATCTTTCAAAGAAACACCTTTAACTGATTTTGGATTTGCAGAGGAATCATATTGTCTTAATAATTCTATAGCTGCATTGCAATCATTATACAAATATTTCACTAAACATCTGAATACACAAAAGTTATCGTTATATTTTCGATGTGTTGTAGGTTTCCTTTGAAAATGCAACATACCGCGCTTAAGCATGTGAGTTGGAATTTTAGGAATAAACCCAATTGGATACATGGAATTGATTTGATATATTACCATATTGAGATTTGTTATTGCAATAATTTTCGATTTTGTATCTCGACTTACCACTCTTTTTGCTAACTCTTTAACATCACAAATAACTAAATATGAAATAAGTGATCTTTCCAATGTAATCGAATTGGAAATCGAGAAAAGTTGCTTTGTTAATTGCGCATTATTTTGTGATGCATGAAAATAACGATATTCTTGTGTTTCTTTATGTTGCAATATAAGACCAAGCGAAAGACTGACTTTATGTGGCTCTCATTGATTTGTATGAATAGTACGCATGACACCAATCACATCAGTTAATTCACCTGTTGGTAAGCATATGTTAACCTGTGAAACTTTTACTCCATTTGATCGCACACCAGTTTGAATTGCAGTCCATCTACTATTATATATAGCGAATATATCTGGATTATCTTTGATAATTGAAGACAACCCATCTAGATTAAATATTTCACCTTTACATTCTTTTTTCTTACATACATTATTTCCACATAACGGACAATACCTAAACAAAAATTTACGTTTGTTCACATGATTTGACAATTGAATTTGTGAAGCAAATTTACCACCACAATAAATACATTTTAAATTAGAAGCCATTTTTAAGCGCGTTTAATTAATGCCAACACTCTGTCGTTTAAATCTATTAAAGCATTACCTGTAATTGTGATACCTTCTTTTGTGGGAATATATTTCACAAGCCCATCTTGCATTTCACGTTTTAAGTAATGTCTGATGTGAATTAAAACTTGATCCTGGTAAATGGATACCGCAATGAATACCGATTTAATCGGGTCGACAATAATTTTCAAATTGTTTGCTTTTGGATCAACAGAATTTTCAGCTACTTGTTTTTTCAACTTTTCCCAATATTTAACAACTTTGTTAATTACATTACATATCTCATTAAGCGCATTTAAATTAATAGTTACGCTTTTTTGATATACGCTATTTTTCTTCTGTTTTACAAATATCATTTCATCATTATAAATTTCCAAACGCACATCAGAATTAGATAATTTAAATTGGCTATTGGGCTGAATTAGTATCACATTCTCAATTTTTTGTGTTGGCTGAGCTGTAGGTGTGGGTGTGTGTGTAACCGTAGGTGTGACAATGGGTAATGTATAATTGTCAGAAAACCAAAGTGATGAATTTACCTTGAGCGCTTTTGTCCAACTTTTGATGAAAAGTTGCTCTCTTTTTTTAAAACTTGAGGTTGACCATTGCTCTGATTCTCGAACTGCCATAAAAGTACTTGCAACAACTTCTTTTGGAGAACCTGTCAACTGCTTTGGAGTTACGATTTTTTCATACGTCTTGCGCGCTCGCTTCTTTTTTTCTTCTTTTTCTTCACCTATGACGCGATTTCTTTTTCGGGGTGTCCGCTGTGGCTTAAGTTGCATCGTCCTAGCATCGGTTTGACTCACACCTATTTTAAACAAAAGTCAAAGTAAATGTATTAAAATCTATTTTCATAGAATATAAAAAATGTTGTTAGTAAAACAGCATCCAAGTACCACATGTACGTCAAATACATTTAACCTTTTAACACCACGTTACCACTACCTACTGTTAATGTCTATAAAATGATAAATAATACCCGGAGACACATACACGATGAATGCATTTAACCCTTTATGACTAACGTTTACAACAACTTTAGTTTTTATATACTTTTAATTTAACAATAATTTTTTTTAAAGTGTAATTAACGTACCTTACCTTCAGTGGTAATGTCATTTTGGTGAATTGCTTGTTTTACTATATCAACCATTGTGGGTGATACACGTCGAAGATTTTTGTTGTTGATAAGTGTGCTACTACCGGTATTTTGACCGCGAAGATGGTGGTGGTGGTGAAGGTTTTTTGTTTCAGTTTGAGTTGGAGTACTAAAGATGCGGCGAGGAAGAAGCTGCTTGGTGAACATATCCGCTGGGGTACCCACTGGAGTGCAGCTGCAGGAACAACTATCGTAGCTATTTTTTTTTTTTTTCTGCATCGCGTGCTCACACCGTCGTCGCGTTATCACTTTTTTTTTTCAAATACTCATCTTCCCTCCTCTTCACCAGCCCTCCTCCTCCTCCTCCTCCTCCTCATCCTCCTCATCCACTTCACCCTCCTCGGCCTCCTCCTCCTCCTCCTCTGACAACGCGTCTGTGTCGGTGTTGTCTATGCGTTGACCATCGTCCTCCATTTCAGCTTCTTCTTCGGCTACTTCTAATGCAAGTGATTTAAATTCATTCCAATGCTTATTTGAAATGTTAGCAATTTTTTCCGGTAGTTTGCCACCTACCGCCAATTCCAAAAGAGTTTCCACTGCGGCTTCGTGTTTATTTTGTTGGTCGTTAAATTTGCTGCTGCTGTCGTCATAGCCAATACCACCGCTATTCTAATTTAATAGCCGCGGCCGCAGTGTTTGTCTCAGAATGTTCAATTGTTACCGAAGTTGTCACCCCGGCGATCGGTGTTGTTGCCATTGCTGTTGTCATTCCAGCATTGACAAAATTACCAGCCGAAGTGGTTGGGGTTATACCCACTTCGGCGCAGACTGCTGACATAGCCCTCAAAGGTGCATTGAAAGTACCAGGAATAATATTTAACGATGCTGATGATGTTGATGCTGTAGGTGTAAAATTTAACTTCATATCACTTTTTTTCCCTCTGCGACTCATTGTCTTGTCCTCCTTGTTTTTTTTTTCAAAAAAGAAAAGTTTTAGTACTTACAAATAATTACTAATATTGTCGCTTAAAGATGGTTGGTATTGTGATGTTATCAAAAACAGCAGTAGCAGCAATAGAAGTAGTAGTAGCAGCAGTAGTAGTAGTAGTAGTAACAGCAGCAACAACAGCAGCTTGATAGTGATGTTGTGGACGTCGGTATTGATGCGCGGTAATTTGCAGTAAAATGTAGTTTAGCAGTAGCAGTTATCCTCAGCGTTCAGCCCCAAAAGTGAAGATGGCTAAAACTACGCGCAAACACGTCTTTATATACAGCAAAAGTCTTTGTCAACAAATATCGGAAGTGAATCACTTCCTAACGGAAATAAAACACTTCCACAGGAAATGTTTCACTTCCGATTTTGACTCATTCAACGGTGTCAGTTCTAGGATATTTTTTTTTCTTTATTTTTTTTGCTAGGCTTTTAAACATCTGGAACCCATTTTTTTTCCTACCATGTCACTTTATCTCAGCCCCAAACGGATGTATATGACGAGCAATGACACATGCCAGATAAGAATATTTATCTCAAACGTCTGGGCTTTGTGTGTGACATGTCGTGTTCCTTCCGAAGACGCCAACCTAGTTAACTTAGATTCAGGTTTCCAACCAACCAGAATTCGTCCTATAATTGAATAATAAACTACCCCAAAAAAAAAAAATTTAGCGTCCTTTGTCAGCCATCTTAAAATTCTTACAACTCGTATAAGCCCTCCGTGTTCATATTGGTATCTACCCTCCAAAGGACTCGGACGTAACGTGTACTTTTTACATTTCACAAAAACTTTCATTCAGCCATAGCAATGACATCATTTTACCATCTTCAGCCATCAACAATAGGACGACAAACTCGCTTTACAAAACAAACACCATATTATGTAAGTACCGATATGAAATATTGTATATTGTAGTAGATAATAAAACAATACTGTTGCACCCGTTGATTTTCGCCATGAAATTCAGGCCATAGAAACTATTAATTTAGAATTACAACAATTTGACACCTTTATTATTCATAATCAAATTCATAATTTAACAAATTTTATTAAGCATGTAATAAATAAGCATGCTTGCAGAGCAGCAGCTGAAAAATGTAAACGCACAATGGCTGGAGGTGTTTTTGTTTACGCATCCATTATTATAATTTTATTAAAAGCTATATTAGTAAACCCAGATTTCAGTCAATTATCAAAAACAAATTATATAGGTATTACTTACACTTTTATCAAAAAATTTAAACATGAAATTGGGCATGATGGTGATAGTGGAAAATGCACAAAATGGGCTAAATTAGCCGTTTTAATTCCATACCGAACCAACAATTTAATTTTGCAATCAATTTATCCTATAGAAAAAGTTTCAAATTCCAAATTATGTTCATGGCGATCTACAAAAAGTTCAGTCATACATGAAATATTGTATACCTAAAACACACTTACATATAAATATACACATACACATCACATGTACACGTTATGTTTTGTTTTCCTACGATAAATGATACTACCCAATGTTGCGGTTGGAACAAAAAAAAAGTTAAATTTGCAAATAACCACATCGACATACGGACGAATGGCATTTATAATGTCTTGAGAATTTTGTATTGCAACAAAACAAGGCATTAAAGGTACGTAAACTTGCTATATATTTTCATTTATTAAAATTTTTAATATTATTTTATATTCAAATTATGTCATTGTGCATTTTATTATATTCAAATTATATTATTGTGCATTTTATTATAACAATATGTTAAATGCTGCTTTTTTTTCTTTAAAGGTTTTATCATAACCTGGCTTGGATGACTGTAAGATGTAATGTAATTTGGCAGAAATTTGGCAGTTGCAAAAGAATTGCCCAGAGAAGACAGAAGCAGAGGTTGGGAATAACACAGCTTTATTTCCATGACAGACAGGGTAACTGGCGGAGTAGTTGATTTCTACTTCTTACAGGTGTGAGTGGCCGGTAACACGGCCCGACATGGAGAAGAAGTTATGGTATTTAATCAAGTTGACATTTTAATCATGAGTACAGGACATTTCAAGGATGCGGACCGGCATTTTTTATGAGTCATCAATCCGTCATTAATCAATCACAAAACATTATAACAATCATTAAACAATCATCAAATAAACATCAGGGCAAACATATCAATGATATTAGGTTCAAGTTTTTTCAGTTCAATGGTTTTAGGTTTTTCAAGTTCTTCGTTCATTTTTTGTTTTTTGCTCGGGTTTATTTTTTTAGAGATCGAGTTAAGTGTAGGTTGTGGGTGGGTGGGATAAGAAGAGGTGTTGCTGCTACGGTGGGCCGGGTGCGACTGGCTGTGCCGGGCTCGCCGGGGGAGTGTGGGGTTGTTGGGAGGTCGAAGATGATTGGTTGAGGGGTTGGACTATATGGGATGGCCTGCTGTGAGTGGCAGGTGGGAGGGGCTGCTCCCAGTTCTCTGTGCCCAGCAATTGACAGCAAAATGAGCGTCAGCCCACTTTTAAACCCTTTGCTACCCGGGGCCCAGAGAAGACAGAAGCAGAGGTTGGGAATAACACAGCTTTATTTCCATGACAGACAGGGTAACTGGCGGAGTAGTTGATTTCTACTTCTTTCAGGTATGAGTGGCCGGTAACAGGGCCCGACATGGAGAAGAAGTTATGGTATTTAATCAAGTTGACATTTTAATCATGAGTACAGGACATTTCAAGGATGCGGACCGGCATTTTTCATCAGTCATCAATCCGTCATTAATCAATCACAATCATCAAATCTACATCAGGGCAAACATATCAATCATATTAGGTTCAAGTTTTTTCAGTTCAATGGTTTTAGGTTTTTCAAGTTCTTCGTTCATTTTTAGTTTTTTGCTCGGGTTTATTTGTTAAAGATTGAGTTAAGTGCCAGGCCAATACGTGTGTGTGTGGTGTGTGGTTATGTGATTGCGGTTATGAGTGTTTTGTTCACTTTTCTAGAGTCGGCTGTGCTGATGTAGGCGCGGTGGGCCTGTGATGCCCATCCGCTGAATCGCTGTACCTCCAGTTCGGTGTTGCCGGAGGCGTATGCCACCGTTGCTGCCGCTTTCCTTATGGCGTGCAGTGTATGTGGTCTCCGCACCACGATCTGTGTTTGGGTGGCCTTCCATATGCTGGCGATGTACGGTACCGTCATCATCTGCCCGTCCGC